>WNWK01016386.1:0-45067 GCA_009830355.1 Cherax destructor | reverse complement strand
AAGAGTGCAGACATAGCTCCTTTGCATAAGGGAGGTAGTAGAGCACTAGCTAAAAATTACAGACCAGTAGCCCTCACTTCTCACATCATAAAATCTTTGAAAGAGTGATGAGACGGCAGATTACAAAGTTCATGGACCAGCACAACCAACATAACCCGAACCAGCATGGCTTTAGAGCGGGTCGATCATGCCTGTCACAGCTGCTGAACCATTATGACAGAATTACGAAGGCATTGGAGGACGACCAAAACGCAGATGTGATTTACACAGATTTTGCAAAGGCGTTGACAAATGCGATCATGGAGTGATAGCGCACAAAATGAGGGCCATAGGCATTACGGGAAGGTAGGCAGATGGATTTTTGAGTTCCTAACACAAAGAACACAAAAATAGTAGTGAACAGGGCAAGATCCAGCATCAGCGAGGTCAAAAGCTCAGTGCCCCAAGGCACTGTCCTGGCACCTCTGCTGTTTCTCATCCTCATAGCAGACATAGATAAAAACACCCAGCACACTTTTGTATCATCATTTGCAGATGACACTAAAATAAGCATGAAAGTCACTACGGTAGAGGACACTGAAAAATTACAGGAGGACATAAGCAGGGTCTTCCAATGGGCAGTGGAGAACAACATGACGTTCAATGGTGATAAGTTTCAGCTGCTTAGGTATGGAAAAATGAAGAACTCAAAAGGAACACTATATACAAAACGCAAGAGGGTCACCACATAGAACGAAAGGAACACGTAAAGGACTTGGGAATAATTATGTCTGCTGATCTGTCGTTTAAAGACCATAACAAGACAAAAATCACAACAGCCAGGAAGATGACGGGGTGGGTATTGAGAACTTTCAAAACAAGGGAAATAATGCCGATGGTGACACTATTCAAATCGCTAGTGCTCCCTCACTTAGAATACTGCTCAGTGCTGACGGCCCCGTTCAGGGCAGGAGAAATAGCAGAGCTGGAACAAATCCAGAGATCGTTTACGGCTCACATTGAGCCATTGAAACATCTAAATTATTGGGAACGCCTTCAAGTCTTGAACATGTACTCATTGGAGCGGAGGAGAGAGAGATACATGATAATATATACATGGAAAGTACTTGAGGGCCTGTTCCCAAATCTGCACACTGCCATAACAACATACTGGAGTGAGAGATATGGGAGAAAGTGTAAAATAAACCCAGTGAGGAGCAGGGGTGCGGTGGGGACAATACGGGAGCACTGTATTAACATCCGGGGTCCCAGACTATTCAACATCTTACCAGAAGATATCCGAAACACGGCTGGAACCAGTGTAGAAGCCTTCAAGAGGAAACTGGACAAATATCTTCACCAGGTGCCAGATCAACCAGGCTGTGATGGATATGTGGGGCAGCGGGCCTCCAGCAGCAACAGCCTGGTTGACCAGGCAAGCACCAGACGAGCCTGGCCCATGGCCGGGCTCAGAGAGTAGATACTCTCGAAACTCTTCAAAGGTATATCAAAGGTACCTCAAATATCCAACCCATTCTGACTGATGAAAACAGTCAGGAAAACTGTTAGCTTTTGTTCCCACTATATAACTAGCCTACTGAGTGCGGTAGCCGCGCACTGCAGGTGTGCTGAAATTTGTTTAAAAAAAAAAAATATACAGGCCAGGAGGCCTAGTCTGGGGACCGGGGAGCAGGGGCTGACCCCCGGAATCGTCTTCAGGTGACCTTCACAAAGTTCTCGTTTTTGTTCCGTGTCACGGCGCTTGTGAACTTTACCACAATTGTCGTCAAAGGGTGAAGGTCAGACGGGTCGTCCTAGGGTGAAGGTCAGACGGGTCGTCCTAGGGTGAAGGTCAGACGGGTCGTCCTAGGGTAAAGGTCAGGAGGGTCGTCCCAGGGTAAGGGACTGACTGACAATTTGTCAGCTGGATATTTGTCTGCAATCAGTGTGCACGAGAGTCTACAAGCGCAGAAACACCGCATCTCCCACCCAATACCACACATCCCCACCACCCTCCCCATCCTCCTACTCAACCTCCTCCAGAAAATAACTTCCACCAAGCTCTATCTAGCCCTACTTACACAGCCTCACCCCACACAATCGTGAACAACTTAGACCGTATACATCAACATCAATGTTAAAAGAGCTACTAAGCATTAAGATGGTAAAACAGAAAACATTTACACAGCCTAGAGCATGGTTTTAAAACCAGACATTTAAATCAACTACTACACTACTATGATATGCTTTATACTTACTGCAAGATGAACAAAAAAGAAAAAAAACAGATCGTGTGCAAAAAGTAATAATATTACAAATTGTTAAGTGGGCACATGAACTTTTCTAACAAATCTGACCCAAAATGTTGTGGTCAACAAAATACACTGGGAGGTGTTTGCTTAACAAGGTACAACACTCGCTCCAGTTGTGTTTCTAATGTAACATTAATAAGGAATGCAAATCATTGCCCTGTAGGATAAATTGTCTACACAAAATATTAACAAAATACTATGTACCGGTGCTGAAAAGGACTCGTTGCTTAGACGTTGATGGGATGTTTTGAAAGCACAGTCACTGACATCAGTGCATCAGCACTCAGAGTGATAAATGTCATAAACTGGATACCTTTGATATACCTCTGATTAGTTTCGAGAGTCTTACTATTCTCGGAGCCCGGCCATGGGCCAGGCTCGTCTGGTGTTAGCCTGGATATACCTTTGAAATACCTTTAAAGAATTTCGAGAATTTCTCTACTCTCTGAGCCCGGCCATGGGCCAGGCTCGTCTGGTGCTTGCCTGGTCAACCAGGCTGTTGCTGCTGGAGGCCCGCTGCCCCACATATCCGTCACAGCCTGGTTGATCTGACACCTGGTGAAGATACTTGTCCAGTTTTCGGATATCTTCTAGTAAGATGTTGTTTAGTCTGGGACCCCGGATGTTGATACAGTGCTCCCTTACTGTCCCCACCTCACCCTTGCTCCTCACTGGGTTTATTTTATACTTCCTCCCATATCTCTCACCGACTCATACTGTTCTTTTAGGATTTCACTCATTTCCTGTTCACTGTCAGTATACGAATCTCCTCTCAATAATGGTTCAATTCTACAGGTAGTTCTTAGCTTGGATTTTGCATAGGAATAGAAATATTTTGAGTTTCTTGCAATATCCTGTATGGCCCTTTGTTCCCTTTGTACTTCTTCTGTTAGGTATGACATCTTAAGTTTTTACTCTAATTCAGTGATCTCTCGGTTAAGACTATCTCTCCTCTGTTGCAACATATTTGTGTTTTTAAGCAGTTCAGTAACCCGTTTTCTTGTGTACCATCTCCTACGCTCTCTCTCTCTATATCTGATCTTCTGGGTTTCCTCAATGGTACGTCCTTCATATATACTTTGTATGCTTCTCTAGGCACTGGTGGGGATTTAAGGCGCGCATGTCCGATTCGAAGGATATGTCTGATAGCTCTTGGTTTTTTTTTCTCAGTTAATTCTATGAATTCTATGGTTGTTAAAATTAAACTTACTGAACATCCCGTCTCTACAATATTGACAGATGATATTGTGTGTCGATAGGGTAGTGTACCTGGTCAACCCTACGCACACTGTGCTAGCGTCATGCACGCCCACATAGGTGTTGACGCCTCTGCAAGAGATATCGAGTCAGGTTCCTCCTGAATAACTGGTAATTAAAAGACTGAACTTTAAAAAAACTGGATATGTAATACAACATAACTTATTAAGCATATAGTAGTAAGCGTGCACTGGGGTGTCCACAAGATATTAATAAAGACATAAATCTCTACTCGTGTTTGACCTGAAATAAAACACTGTGGATGGTAACACGCACCGTCGTATCTTCATCCTTGCAACGTGGTAATAGCAACAAACCTCACGATAGAGTTGTAATAACTATAGCTGGATGTGTTTTTCTTTTTCACTTGGACCACTTACATCAGAGAGCAAGGAAAGACACCAGGAAGATATGACACACCTACCAGCAGACACACAGTCGAGATGCCTCTTCCAACAGCTTATGAAGGTCGTAAGAGACGGATGACGAGGATTTAGTATTCAAAGATGGTAAAGCTCGTAGCATCTGGGTCAGCTCTGGGAGTTAAGAGATGCTGAACAACCAAGAATTTTAACACATCACTTGCTGGAAGAGCTACTGGAGGACACGGCGAACATGACATGGCAAACAAAATATGGAAGACAGGGTACAGAAAATAGTTAGAAAAGGGTGGGAGATCACTGGATTCTGCAGATACCTTTTGCCCAACTCTTAAATACTTGGAGCAAGGTGTGAAGTTTTCTTACACATTTGCATAGCAATTTTCTCCAGGATGCGACCCACAAAAGTCGCTTTATTTTAACTGCTAAGTGAACAGTGTCAGCAGTGAAGACAGAGACGGGGAAGAGAAAGAAGTCGTACGACTTTCAAAGCCTACGAGGCCATTCTGTGTTATTATCGATTAGAAAAAGTTAAACATAAATCATAAAACTATACCACAAAATAAACACTCACATTAGCAAACAAAAAAGTGTAAACAAATTCCAAAACCTAAAAGCATGCTACCAGTCACACAGAGGGGCAAGAGTTCCTCGATGATTATCATCCATCGGGAACAAATCTTCACACCTTCCAGTATGCCACAAAAAATCATGTGCTGGTTTTGTGTTGCTTGGCATGACAAATTTCAGGTGATCCGCTGTACCTGAGGGTTACCTGTAGACTATTCCGCGAGTCGACTCACCTTCCCCTTGATATGATCCCAGACCAGGCCTCCTGGTTAATGACTTGATCAGCCAGACTGTTGATACTAGTCGCACCCAGTCCAAAGTAGGCATCACAGTCCGGCAGATCCGGAATTAACTTGAACTTATCCAGTTCCCTCTTAAAGACGTCATAAACTGTTTCCCTGCTACCAGTATATATTTCTACCAGTACTTGTCGTCTTAAGCCATTATTTACTAGTTACACTGGTATGTAGCTCACTGTCACATATCTGTCCCTTTTTTAAATATTGGGACCTCATCATTCGCTATTTTCCAGACCTCTTGCTTATGCCTGGTTTCAAATGACGAAGATCGCTGCAAGTGGTTCACGCAATTCCTCGGCGACCTTTGTCCGATACCGGTGTGTTCATAACACTAGACAACAATAAATTTGCTACTATTATAAATGAAAACAATTAAGAAGGTTGTTTTAAGAGTGCAGAAACCGAGTGTGAAGTCAGTATATAACAGAACGAAAGGAACATATGAAAGACTTGGGAATAATTATGTCAACTGACCTTTCTTTCAAATAACACAATAAGACCAAGGTCACGACAGCCAGGAAGATGAGGGGTGGGTAATGAGAACCTTTAAATCAAGGGAAATAATGCAAATGGTGACACTTCAAATCGCTCATGCTCCCTCGTTTGGAATATTGCTTTGTATTGACGGACCCATTCAAGGCAGAAATATCAGAGCTTGAACAAATAGAGATATGTGGACTCACTGGAGAGGAGGAGAGAGAGATATATGATAATATATACCTGGAGAGTACTTTAGGGCCTTGTCCCAAATCTACACATTACCATAACACACTGGAACGAGAGATATGGGAGAAAGTGAAAAATAAAATAAACCCAGTGAAAATCAGGGGTACAGTGGGCACAATAAGGGAACACTGTATCAACATCCGTGGCCCCAGACTATTCAACATCTTGCCAGAAGATTTCAGAAACTGCTGGAACCAGTGTAGAAGTCTTCAAGAGTTAACTGGACAAGTATCTTCACCAGGTGCCAGATCAACCAGGCTGTGATGGATATGTGGGGCAGAGGGCTGACCAAGCAAACACCAAACGAGCCTGACCCATGGCCTGGCTCCGGGAGTAAAAAAAAACTCGCGACTGATCACGGGTATATCAAAGGTAACTTATTTTATGATAGGGAATAAGTTTTTAGTGACTCGTTATATTACCTGTGCTGTAAATTTAATGGAACATGACTTATAAATAAACAATTCTCAAAATTACATGTTTTCTAATGACTGAGACCCCTGACGTACTAGCTCAATTTCAACTTCAAATGGAAGCAACATGCTGCTCATGTACCTGGAGGGTATTCCGGGGGTCAATGCTCCCGGGGCATTTATCTCAGTAGCAGACCCAACATATTTTTTTGTTCAGTGTAATTTCTTTTATACAGTATATGAAGTGAAGGTGTTCCCCCTTAGTGTCCTTGTTGCACCACTGTTTTCCCATAGTGGTAGTATGACGATTGCCTTATGTTTCATTTTTGAATGGTCTCGGATTTAAGAATTAGGAAAATTTATTTTTGTCAGGAATTAGACTGAAGGATTTCTATTTTAATATCTTGTACATGCTGAGGTCATAATTCTGCAAAGGCAGTGGTTCGAAGTGGGAAGCATTGGTTACAGTGTTGCTGGCATCACTGACTACACACAGCGAGTGTTTCAGTGTCCGGGCCGTTCTGGTTTCTCGAGGCAATTCTTACTACTAAAAGTATTGTCATCAAACCGACTGCATTACACAACATACACGTGTAACACTAACACAGACACGGCAGTAAACTGTTATTAGTAAAGAGAAACAGCAGGTAAAGATTCAAGCCTTGACTGCTAGCAAATTCACAGCTAAGACAAATTCTGCGGACAGGAAGGAGTCAACACTGGCCAACCCTCAATTTTGCATTAGCGTTGCCAGAGACGAGTCCAGTGTGATATCGAAGAGTCCTTACTTTATCTTTCACCTCCCTCTTTCCTCCATTATCACGCCATCTTCCTCCTGGAAATATATATATATATATATATATATATATATATATATATATATATATATATATATATATATATATATATTTATAAGAGACTTTCTTAGAGCTGATAACCTCATTCACCTTCCCTATCAATACAAAAATGGGAGAGGCAGAACCCCCACTCACTCCACTGACAGCGAAAAAATCAGAGTCCAAGTGAGCAAGAAAATTGAAGAGGGCAACACTGTGTGAGCAATCAGAATTATCACCAGTGAAGATACAGTTGCCCCCAGGGATGCTGACACTGCTGAAGCACTTAGAGGAAAGCACCCTGGCAGGGAAACCAGGGGTACCAACAGTTCCAACACCTCTGTCCCCACTGTGGAACCACTGATTGTGCAAGACTCTGACATTTACAAAGCAATAGTGTCATTCCCGTTCGGCTCTGCTGGGGGTTACACTGGAATAAGGCCACAGCATTTAAAGGAAATGGTTACTGCAGTTATCGAGGAGATTGCAGAGACACTGCTTTCAGAGATCACAAGGTTCGTCAACAAATCCTTGGCTGGTCTGATTTCTGACGAGATTAAACCTTTCTCTTTTTGGAGCATCACTTTGTGCCCTTAAAAAGATGGATGGAGGAATTAGGCCAATCGCAGTGGGCAACACGTTTCGCCGCCTCGTTTCTAAAGCTGCTGTCAGAAGTATTCGCGCAGAGGCGGCCATCATGCTTCAACCAAACCAGCTTGGCTTTGGGGTCTCTCAAGGAAGTGAAGCAGTGGTTCATGCAACAAGGGCGTATATCGACAACCTGCCTGAGGACAACGCAGTGGTTAAATTAGATTTCAAGAATGCATTTAATCTCCTGAAAAGAGACGTAGTATTAGCAGCTGTACAAGAACATTTCCCAGGTCTCTTCCCTTTTGTTTCAGCTGGATATAGAAAGGAATCAATGCTCCTGTTTGGAGAGCATGAAATCACATCATCAGAGGGTGTCCAGCAAGGGGACCCTCTCGCACCATTTCTCTTCTGTATAGCAGTTAGGGAAATCACAGTAAGACTGACCAGTGAGCTAAACATCTGGTTCCTAGATGATGGCACACTAGCAGGTACAAAGGAGTCCCTTCTGATGATCTTACACAGGTGATGACACGGAGACAGGAAATGGGTCTCATCCTGAATCCATCCAAATGTGAAATCATCTCAAGTCAATCAACAAGTGATAGATGCAGTGATATCAAAACTACCAGATGCAACAGTCATTGCCCCTACAAATAGTGTCTTGCTTGGAGCACCTCTGGGAAGCGATGCTATTGACACAATTCTCAGGAAGAAACTGGAAGAATTGAGGAGAATGGAACAACGAATAGGCAATCTTGACACCCATGATGCCTTGTACCTTCTCACAAAATGCTCGAGTCTGCCCAGGTTGACATTTCCTAAGATGTGCTCCTTCATATGATAGCCCTATACTGCACGAATATGACAGTATCCTGAGGCAGATCTTTACTAAAGTACTTAACCTTACTCTAGAAGATGGGCAGTGGGACCAAGCTACACTCCCAGTCAGACTAGGAGGCATTGGTATTTGCACGTCATCTCAGATTGCTCTACCTGCTTTCCTGTCTTCATGCATTGCATCCAGAGGGCTTGTAGCAGCAATTCTCCCTGAACATCTTAGGGACACGATTTTAATCCATGACCAAAAGTTCGTTGATGGAGCCAGGATCTGGGATAATCTAACAGGCTCTGAAACCAGGCCTGCTCCCCCAACAACTACAAACAGTCGCACTGGGATGGCCCAATAGTAGAGAATATAGCCTCAGCAATGCTTCAGAGTGTGTCAGGGAAGGATAGAGTCCGCCTCCTTGCAGTGAGAGCTCCTCATGCAGGGGACTTTCTTTTGTCTGTTCCCAACTCCAGCCTTGGCACACGCCTCGACCCACAGACCATCCGCATTGGTGTTGCCCTTCGACTTGCCGCCCCTATTCTCGCCGAACACAGGTGTATTTGTGGCAGTGAAGCAGCAGACCGATTCGGGTACCATGGTGTGTGTCGTAAATCCGAAGGAAAGATTGCAAGACATGAAGAGGTTAATAACATTATCAAGAGGAGCCTCACAACAGCCAGATGCCCAGCAGTAAGGGAACCACCCCAACTATGCAGATCTGATGGCAGCCAAAAGCGTCCAGATGGTATCACCCTTCAAGCCTGGACAGACAGCAAGCAGGTGGTGTGGGACTACACATGTGCATCTACCTTGGCTGATACCTATCTCCAATACACCAGGGAGGAAGCTGCCACCTTCAAGGAGTCCCAGGGAGGCCCATCATTATATGTTTGTTCCCATAGGCTCAGAGACCCTTGGCTCATGGGGAGAGAGTGCATCTAAGTTCTTCAAGGAGCTAGGCAAAAGACTCAACAGGGTAACTAGGGATCCCATGGCAGCTAGTTTTCTGTTCCAGCAACTCAGCACTGCTGTTCAGAGGGGTAATGCATGCTGTATTCTGGGTACGCGCCCCAGCTCGGAAGAGCTGGATGAGATTTTCACATTATAATCAGTGACAAACATGTAACAATATGTACTAGACATGTATCTCTCACACCTCGTGTACTGTATATGCCATCTTTATATCAACAATGTATCTCTTAAATCTTTTGTACCATATTATGTAATAAAATATACCTATTGGTAAAAAAAAAAGAATGAAAAGATGGGGTGGTAGGGGAAGTGGAATATTCAAATGGCATCAGGAAGAAATCCAAATTTTCTTCCTTGAAGCCTTTTTATCCACTTCTCCGAGGCTATGGGTCCCACAATTTGTACCAGAGGTGGACCCCATCTTATATAATATATATATATATATATATATATATATATATATATATATATATATATATATATATATATATATATATTTTATATTATATAAAATTATAAGTGTCACTATCACAATCGGAAGATGAAACTCTGGATAACTGGAAACTTCAAACAAGAAATACCAAGTTATATTCTTTAAATTACTTCTCTCAAAACTAAATATTACTGTACAATACACTAACATTTTTTAAGGCAGACACTTGTACTGAGAATGCTTGAAGCCCCTCCAACTTTACTTCCTGTAATGGAGGCGTGTATATCCCTCTCACTACGTCGTGTATATCCCTCTCACTACGTCGTGCATATCCCTCTCACTACGTCGTGTATATCCCTCTCACTACGTCGTGTATATCCCTCTCACTACGTCGTGTATATCCCTCTCACTAAGTCGTATATCCCTCTCAGTACGTCGTGTATATCAGTGGGTACGTCATGTACATGACATACCCACTGATATACCCTCCAAATGTTATACGCAAGTTTTCACACCCGGCGTGTACACTCACACCAGGCGTGTACACTCACACCAGGCGTGTACACTCCCACCAGGCGTGTACACTCACACCAGGCGTGCACACCACGTTACAAAACTAATTTTTGCTGTGATAAAGTTTCGCTCTATGTAGAACATTATTATTTCATTATTGCAGTGTTGACCCTGTCCATGGCTGTGTGTGGGGAGAGGAGAGAATGGCAGACACTACCACCATCACTGCTAGAATCTTCAATGTGTTGGAGGGGTGACCACAACAACGGGAGCCTCTACCACTACCACTCCCCTCAAAGGTTCCTTGACGCTGGTGAAGGGCTCTTGATCTAGGAATTTGAATCTGTGCTCCAGTACCCTCAATTAAACCTGAATACCATCCACATCCTTCCCACAGGCGCTGTATAATCCTACGGGTTTAGCGCTTCCCCCTTGATTATAATAATAATACCACTTCACCGAAAAACTTTTGTAGAGTTTACATACAAAGGTGATTAACTGGTAATGGTTCTATTACCACTATAACTTTTATTACTACTACTTCTGCAATACAGTTTCCTTTTCTGCAACTTCCCTCTTCCAGACCTGTCTTCTGATTTCCTCTGCTGTCTTGCTCACTTGTAACTTGATAATGGTTCACGAGAGGCAGAAACGTTGTATCAACTGTGTGAACTGTCCCAACCACGGTATTGTCACTTAGTCTTCATTATTATAACTTATGATGATGAGCACTGGGAGAAAATACGATAATTCCCCAAAACCAATGTACAGTAACTCTGCTCACGGACACATTTACGCCAACAACAAACATTTGGAGAAGCGGGTGTGTGAGCAGCGCCGCCCTTATGTTGTCCACCATCCTTCCTGCCACAAGTTACACTCACCTTGTCTGACTGAGCGACACCACCTCCTCCGTGGAGGAGGAGACTGTCATCTCCTGCACAGTGGAGGTTTTTCTCATGTCCTCCACGGTGAAGGAGACTGTTTTCTCCTTCTCCACAGTGGAGGAAACTGTCATCTCATCCTCGACAATGGAGGAGACTGCCGTCTCCTCCTCCACGGTGGAGGTGTGTCATGTCCTGCACGGTGGAGGACACTTAAAATATTAAAAAAAAAAATCCGTGAAATATTAATAAAGTGCTACTGTGATGTTTCCCTGTGTTCATGGACCCTGCGTGACCATTCATAGTAGTGGTGACCACTCAGAGTAGTGGTACTGTGAGTGCTGCTGACCACTTCTCCAGCTTCACCTCAGACGAGGAGGACGGAATGGAGGGAATGAATGTCATATCCTCCACCCTGGAGGAGGTGTTTCTCATGTCCTTCACGGTGGAGGAGACTGTCATATCCTCCAGCTGATAATACCCCTGCGGGCTGGCACACGACCAGACCTCTTGGGGAGGGAGTGATCTGTTTAATCAGGCATTTGGCGCTAGCAGCAAGCAGTTCAAAGTAGTCACCACAGCCCAGCTAATAAAAGACGGCTTGGGAAACTATCAAGTTCCCTCACCATCTGTGGGAACTCTGACTGGGAGTTAAAGACCAGGAGTGACGTCGTCAGACTGCTGCTCGCACATCAAATTACAAAATTAGAAGAATTTACTTTGAGTGATGGCAGGAAATTGAGCTTTTAATCAGGAAATGAAACCCAGAGAGGAAGGTCAGCTACTGCTCATAGTGAGCACCGTTGGGAAGATCTCTCAACACCTTTCCGGGACTACTCCCATGAAAAGCACTGGTGCAATGAGTACATCAAGAAGTAACTCATTAAAAGTAAAGGTACCTTGATTTTTCAATAACCTTCCTACAAAAGAAAGTTACTAATAGCTCGCCAGTTATCTTTATAAGGGAATGTGATGAATTCCTTAAACTACTTCCTGATCAGTCAGACTGGTGTTGCTAGTGCTAACAGCCTAAATGACCATATTATCAACCATGAGACCTGTTCTGCAACCAGGCCGTGGTCGAGGACTCTCGGAACTGACTCAAGGTAGATTAGAGGAAAGTGAACTAGAGCAACTGCACTTCCACCACACCTTCCTGAAATAAGCTCATGAACCTGTGGGTCTGGTAAAAAAAAATTCAAGTTTTCTGGACACACACATTTAAGGATATTCCCGAAGTAAATGTTGAGAGGTTTACAACTTGGGCATCATTCAAGTAAAAAAAAAATTACCTGGTCCAGTTTCATGGCAAAATTCAAAATTATACTTAGAAGATGAAACATAAGACGAACTTCAGGGACAAACACAAATGGCATAATTGCGATGCATTACAAGATAACTCTTCCACGGGATTGGTAAATGTTCTTGCCATGCAGTGGAAACACCCAACACGCTTTCAAATAATCCAATACTATCTCAAATCTATTTTGTTTGCGCAGGAACCCCTTACCCCCTCCAAGCCCAACGCCATCCCTGAAATGTCACCAGAAAATTTCATTGATCTGACCAGAAAACTTTCGATACTAAATTATACATACATGCATTTCATAGTTGAAGAGTTCTCACTAAACATTCATCAAGAAAGACTCCAGCATAAGGTTTCAGAACTTGTTTATAACGACCATACGTGGGTTTTCAAACCTCTTTCCCCCATGACTAATTTTCAATAATTAATCATTCAAGGCATTAAGTGCCAGATCAGCCAGGCTGTGACAGACATGTGGGCCAGCAGGCAGCCAGCAACAACAGCCTGGTTGACAAGGCAGTTGGGTTGCGAGAAAAGCAGCCTCAGTAACGGTACCTTCGTAAGGCCTGTAAAATGCTGCTGTTAGGTATGGTTGGGAAATCCAAAAAATTTTGCGTGTCATATAAATAATAATAATAATAATGACGACAGAAACCAAATTAGATGAAATTAGAAGGGCAATGTGAGGCTGTTCCTCTCTCATGTAAATAATGATAGTAGATGTTTCACTCACTCTCTAACACACACACACACACAGTGTAACAACTGGCACTTCCCTTATATTGGGCGCCATCCATGCCAGTGCTACAACGTTAGTGCCGCTAACAACGTGGTAATGAAATTTCCTTATTACAATTTCTACTAGTGCCGGTGCTTAAGCTATACACGGCCCTCATGGAATCACACTATTATCTAAACAAAATTGGATTACGCCCAAATTACTGATATTACAAGCCACTATCATTATTCTGTCCTGGTCACCGCGTAATCACCACCAATTTTCAAAATAGCGGAACACAAAATAAACCAGTTGCCCCTGAAGCACTGCTCGTTCTGCCAAGGAGAGGCGCTAAACCCGTAGGGGTCACATGCAGCTTTTTGGGGATTAGGACAATTTTGATCCAAGGTAACCTACAGGTAACCTGTAGGTTACCTGTAGTTGATTTCGGGAGGAAATCACCACTCCCCCCCCCGCGGCCCGGTCCAAGACCAGACCTCCTGGCTGCTGGTCTGATAGGCCTCCTGGCTGCTGGTCTGATAGGCCAGGAGTGTCATCCTTCTCCTTGGGGGTTGCACTACTCTACGAGGACGAAGGCATACGTGGAACAGCTGTGCTAGGCAAATAACTTATCTTACCTGTGATCGGTTTCGCAGGCTCTCTTATCCTGGGAGACCTTGCTGACTATCTGGTCAACCAGATTAAGTGCTAGTGGATTTCAGTCCCATATCTTGGTTCATGAGGCTCCTCTGGAAAACTATTATCTTGGTTCCGGCAATATTTCTCACATCTGCTGTCGCAGGTTGAATGAATAGTTTTGGACCATGGGTGCTGACACTGTTCTCTAACTGTGCCTTGGCCCACGCAGCCATGACTGACTGCCTGATCTGCCATCTGGGGAGGGTAGTTCAGTGTTCTCTTGAAATCTTTCTTCCGGCAATATTGCTTACCTCTGATGGTAGCCGAAACGTTTCTGTAATAAAGATTCCCAAATGTTGCACAAGTGTCTCCTTCAACTTGTCGGTTTTCTAAACCAATTAAATGACAACCAAGCTATTGCTGCTAGCGGCCCGCATATCCATCACAGTCTGGTTGATCTGGAACTTGGCTGTGGTACATGTCCAATTTCCCCTTGAAGTCTTGTTCCTGTATCCCCAGAGATGGGATACAGGAAGCTGAAAACCCAGATGAGTCACAGGGATGTTAAAACATAAGAAAGGAGGAACACTGCAGAAGGCCTGTTGGCCCATACTAGGCAGGTCCTTCACAATCCGTCCCACTAACAGAATATTTGCTCAACCCAATTTTCAATGCTACCCAAGAAATAAGCTTTGATAATTCTATTTACTCATGTGCAATTCCCACTCAAATCTAACCCCTCTCACTCATGAATTTATTTTATTTTTTATTTTTTTTTATTAACACATCGGCCGATTCCCACCAAGGCAGGGTGGCCCGAAAAAGAAAAACTTTCATCATCATTCACTCCATCACTGTCTTGCCAGAAGGGTGCTTTACACTACAGTTATAAAACTGCAACATTTACACCCCTCCTTCAGAGTGCCGGCACTGTACTTCCCATCTCCAGAACTCAAGTCCGGCCTGCCGGTTTCCCTGAATCCCTTCATAAATGTTACTTTGCTCACACTCCAACAGCACGTCAAGTATTAAAAACCATATGCCTCCATTCACTCCTATCAAATACGCTCACACATGCTTGCTGGAAATCCAAGCCCTCGCACACAAAACTTCCTTTACCCCTCCCTCCAACCTTTCCTAGGCCGACCCCTACCCCGCCTTCCCTCCACTACAGATTTATACACTCTCGAAGTCACTCTGTCTCGTTCCATTTTCTCTACATGTCCAAACCACCTCAACAACCCTCCTCAGCTCTCTGGACAATCGTTTTGGTAATCCTGCACCTCCTCCTAATTTCCAAACTCCGAATTCTCTGCATTATATTCACACCACACATTGACCTCAGACATGACATCTCCACTGCCTCCAGCCTTCTCCTCGTTGCAACATTCATCACCCATGCTTCACACCCATATAAGAGCGTTGGTATAACTATACTCTCATACATTCCCTCTTTACTTCCATGGACAAGGTTCTTTGTCTCCACAGACTCCGAAGTGCTCCACTCACCCTTTTCCCCTCATCAATTCTATGATTCACCTCATCCTTCATAGACCCATCCGCCAACATGTCCACTCCCAAATATCTGAATACATTCACCTCCTCCATACTCTCTCCCTCCAATCTGATATCCAATCTTTCGTCACCTATTCTTTTTGTTATTCTCATCACCTTACTCTTTCCTATATTCACTTTCAATTTTCTTCTTTTACACACCCTACCAAATTCATCCACCAACCTCTGCAGCTTCTCTTCAGAATCTCCCAAAAGCACAGTGTCATCAGCAAAAAGCAACTGTGACAACTCCCACTTTGTATTTGCTTCTTTATCTTTTAGCCCAACACCTCTTGCCAAGACCCTCGCATTCACTTCTCTTACAACCCCATCTATAAATATATTGAACAACCACGGTGACATCACACATCCTTGTCTAAGGCCCACTTTTACTGGGAAATAGTCCCCTTCCCTTCATGAATTTATCCAACCTAAACTTGAAACTACCCAAGGTCCTTGCTTCAATAACCCTACTAGGCGGATTGTTCCACTCATCAACTACCCTATTTCCAAACCAATACTTTCCTATATCCTTTCTAAATCTAAACTTATCTAATTTGAATCCATTATTGCGGGTTCTCTCTTGGAGAGATATCCTCAAGACCTTACAAGTGAATGTAATTTAAGGGTCTTCAATGTTTCTCCATACGGAATATTTCTAATGCTATGGATTAATTTAGTCATTCTACGCTGAATGTTTTCTAACGAATTTATATCAATTCTGTAATATGGAGACCAGAACTGAGCTGCGTAATCTAGGTGAGGCCTTACTAATGATGTATAAAGCTGTAATATAACCTCTGGACTTCTGTTGCTTACACTTCTTGATATAAATCCCAGTAATCTGTTAGGAAGTATTTCTTTAGCCTTAGAGTTGTCAGGAAGTGGAATAATCTGGAGAGTGAAGTAGTAGAAGCAAGTTCGACCAGTGAAGAGGCGGGGACAGGAGCTATGAATCGACCCCTGCAACCACATATAGGTGAGTACACACACACACACGGCCAGCAGTGCTGATGGGATCATATTACATTCCTTGAAGAATGATAATCTGCTGGTGTGGAACTATACTTGTGCATCTGCCCTTCCTGCTACCTACATCTCATTTAGTGCTGGTCAGCAGGGTGGTCCAGCTGATCACAAGCTCTACAGTGTAGGGACTTAGCCCACCAGTACCATTTCACCCCAGTAGGATCAGAGACCCTTGGCTGTTGGGAAAAGCATTCTATGGGTGTCATCAGAGCTAGGCTCAGGCTCATCGAGACCACTAGAGACCCGAGAGTTACCATTTTCCTCTTCCAAAGCCTCAGTTTGGCAATCCAGAGGGGAAATCCTTGCTGCATCTTGGATTTCAAACTAGAGACTGAGGAGCTCAGGAGTTTTAAAACTTAATCTAAGACTTTTCACATTCATTACAATTCTGCATGCATGTATATTCCTACTGCATGCATTTATATTCTTCTGTTGCTAATCTTGCAACACTGCATAGCTCCTGATGACACACGAAGACGTGTGAAAGTACTTGAGCTGAAGACTTCCATCCCTTGTGGCTTATCTTTTCAATTAGGTCAATTAGCAAGAACTCATTTAAAATTAAGTCATTTCTAAAAAATTCTCTTACACGTTAAGATAAATATTATTTTCATTTATGTTAATGTAAAAATTAATAATTTGTACCAAAATAACCTTATTAAACTTACCTAACCTTATTATAACAAGCGCAATTTAATTTAGCATAATCCAACTTAATATATTTTAGATAAGTTTACAATAATTTAGTAATAAACACAATGAAATATATATTTTTCGTTAGGTTCAGAATGATTTTTGCGAAATTATGGCATACACAAATTTTCGCTTGCCGTATTCAGCAAGATGAGCGTTGCTATTTAAGCCAAAATCGCAAGTTTTACCTATTCGGCACGACACACACGAACACACACACACATACATACATTAGTAAGGCTCTTAAATATAATTGTGATTGGGTCAACAAACCAACAAGTGCATATAATAATTACACATGAAGTTTTCGGGGGGGGGGGTCATCGCTTCCGCTTCCCGGTCCCAGACCAGGCCTCCTGGTTGCTAACCTGATCGGCTAAGCTGTTGGTTCTTGCCCCCACATAGACCAACGTATGCACCACAGCCTAGCTAATCAGGAAATGACTTGAGGAACTTATCAGATACTGTCCTGAAGCCAGCCAGGGCACTGGAGAGTCGTAGTCCCTTTATAAGGGGCATGAGGAAAAACCACAGCATCGTTTGCTGATGACGCTAGATTCTAAGAGTGGCGTCCGTCGAAGACCAGTGAATCTTCAAGCGGATATAAATAAAATCTTCACCGCGTGTCAGACAACATTATGATGTTCAGTGAGGACATATTTCAGGCGCTCTGCAACTGAAAAAAATAGAGGAAATAAAAACTGAAACGGAGTACAAGACAAACTCGAAAAAATTCAATAGAATGCAAGTTCCGTGTGTGTGTCTTTGAGTGTTGTCAGAAGATCTGATATTCAAGGATTACACTGTTGTCACTACTGCAAAGAAAAATGGTAAGACTGGATAACTATAATGTTAAAAACAAGAGAAGCCAATGATGATACTTTTCAAGTCGCTAGTTCTCTCCAGGCTAGAACACAGCTTTAAGCTAGCAGTCCCCCCTCAAGGCAGTGAAGATTACTGAAGACGTACAAAGAACATTTACTTCCTGTACAAATTCACTCAAACATCTGAACCACCGGGAACACCTTTAGCTTTGTCTCCTTGGACCATAGGCTGGAAAGGTACATCATAATTTACACCTGGAAAATCCTGGAGGGACTGAGCCCAAACCTACGCACCGAAATCACTCCGATAAAAAAGCAAGCGACAAGTGCACCACAAGAGAACGAGTTTAAAGTGCAAGGTTTTCGAATTCTCAACGCCTTTCCTTTGTGCACAAAAAGCAATTATCAACAAACTTCGGCTGTCTTCAAGAGGGAACTTGATAAGTTCCTCAAATTAGTTCCTGATCAGCCGGGCGGTGGTGAATACGTTGAACCGGGTGCGGCCAGACCTAACAGCCTAAGTGATCAGGCCAGCAACCAGGTTTGGTCTGGGACCGGGCCGGGGGATGAGTGGCGATGATCCCACGGAACTGTCACCACTGACATCCAGCCATTTCTATTACCGTTCTCACTACCCCTTTAACACAAACAATACCATTATCAGGTAGGTACACTACCTGAACAGTACCATTAATAACACCAAAATAATGTACACAGTCTAACATACAGCGGACAAGAACTGCCACCACCATTACAACAGACTGCCAAGAAGGGTAAAAGTAATGTTAACTTAGAGAACCACTCATAAAATTAACAATATGGAGTGGCGAAAAAAAAGAATACCAGGAAGAGACCTGGAAAAGCCAAAGGCGGCCTGCAGGAGGCCTGGAACGCCTGCAAGCCTGGAGGGTTTGGAAGCTGCCTGGAAAAGGCTCCTGAGCAGGCTGAAAAAAGGTCTGAAAGTTATACCTCGAATATTTCTGGAATTGGCTTGACAGACGCCTGAATGATTAGTTTCGATTAGTTTCCAGTTTTTCTATTCCCGGAGCCCGGCCTTGGGCCAGGCTCGTTTGGTGCTTGACTGGTCAACCAGGCTGTTGGTGCTGGCGACCCGCCTGCAGCATGAGAGAGACCTGGGTGATGTTCGTAAAAGTCATGGAAGAGGCCCCAACAGTACCTCAGGACAGGCTTCAAGTGGCCCCACCACCACCATAGACCAGGCCCCAAAGGTACCCCATAGCACTCTTGGAAGAGGCCCCAAGAGTACCCCAGACGAAGCCTGGAAGAAACCAGGAAGTAGCATGGCAGAAGCCCATACGATGCCTGGAAAAATGCTTGAAAGAAATATAAAAGAACCCTGGAGAGATCTAAAAAATGGAAAAGGGCTTGAGGTCGCCTGGGTGTCGTCTAGAAAAGGTCTAAGTGGCCTAAAAGTTAAGACTATGAAAAAAAATAACTGGAAGAAACTGTAATGAAGTAAAAGAAAAATCAGGTAAGGTTAACCTCCAACTGAAGGTTCATCAAGAGCCCACCGCCGGCATCAATTTACCCCCCCCCCCAACCTCCCTCTGAGTGCTTGCTAGCTGCACTAACAGCAGGAGGCATGGTTAAGACGCCAAGCTGCGGGACACACGTTTCTGACATGTATTCGAAATGTACACCAGTGAATAATATTTTACTGACCCAAGCAAAGAAAAAAACTGGAGGAGCTCAGCCTTGAGACAAATACGAGACTTTCCCATCAGGCTGAGAGTTCAGTAAGAGGACACAAATCACCCCTAAGTGGCCAATTTATAACGTGGAAGTCGTGCTGAGCAACCTCTAACAAGCTGACAAGAAAATGAACTCTTACCATTGTATGTTCGTCTGCTCCATCTCGGTACAGGCGGCATCACAGTTCCACCCACACCACTGCTCGATACGGCGTACGCTGTCAGTGGCCCTCTAAACCCCAACAACTACCCACCCACCACTAGCACTTCTTATTTTTCACTCAGAGCAAAAATTTTTATGTTTGATATATACCTTTGATGAGTTTCGAGAGTCTTACTACTCTCGGAGCCAGGCAACAATTCTTATTTTCCACTCAAAGCAATATTTCTTAATTTGTTTTCTCCGAGCATCAAGTTGGTCCTGAATAAAACACAATGTGTTAAGTATCCGAAACTTGTAACCAATACTTTTTTCTCTCGCTCCAAATATCAACATAATTTGAAATACTTATTTTCTCAAACATAGATTGCCCTCAGTTTTTTTTCTCTTCCGCTCAACGTCCTCCATTATCAGATTAAATCTGAGCCACAATACTGGGAGGATTTGGGGCATTAGTTACCGGAGTTATTACTGCTGCGGCCCTGTCTCACGGCAAAAAGCCTAAGCTTGAATGAAAATATTCAAGAATAAGACCTATAAGAAACAAACGAAGGTAGTGTATACTCACAGTAAACTAAGTTTGAAAACCCAACAATTTTACACGAGTGTAAAAGTTAAACAGAATTCTGTTTCTCAATACACTTTATGCACCTCGGGTTTTTAGTTGTCTTAAGCGGTTATTTCAGTGTGCAGATTTTGAAATGAGAACCTCAGGTACATTTTAAATATAAATTCTTGTATATCTTTCTCGGAGGAGCTCCAGCGAGAATAGTATATAGGAGTGTGTGTTGTTAATAATTTAGGAGGTAAAGGGAGATGAGGGAAGTGCTTTGAAGGTTCTGCTTTTCCAGACTATCAATCTCTCTGTACTTTTGATAGTGACACTCTCTTGTGATCCATGAACGTATCATCTTCCGACATCGTCCCTCCCTCTCATTCCTATTCAGTCTTGTTGAGAAGTTTGTCTTTTACACTCTCCTCTAACTATTTGTTTCCCCGTTGCGGAGTAACTGAAATATGTCCACAATGAATTTCAAATCATTTTCTCATATTTCCAGGACTGTCTACTAATGTCATAATATTCCCAAGACTGTCTACTAATGTCATAATATTCCCAAGACTGTCTACTAATGTCATATTCCCAAGACTGTCTACTAATGTCATAATATTCCCAAGACTGTCTACTAATGTCATAATATTCCCAAGACTGTCTACTAATGTCATATTCCCAAGACTGTCTACTAATGTCATAATATTCCCAAGACTGTCTACTAATGTCATAATATTCCCAAGAGTGTCTACTAATGTCATAATATTTCCAGGACTGTCTACTAATGTCATAATATTCCCAGGACTGTCTACTAATGTCATAATATTCCCAGGACTGTCTACTAGTGTCATAATATTCCCAAGGCTCTCTACTAATGTCATATTCCCAGGACTGTCTACTAATGTCATAATATTCCCAGGACTATCTACTAATGTCATAATATTACCAGGACTGTCTACTAATGTCATAATATTCCCAGGACTGTCTACTAATGTCATAATATTCCCAAGACTGTCTACTAATGTCATAATATTACCAGGACTGTCTACTAATGTCATAATATTACCAGGACTGTCTACTAGTGTCATAATATTCCCAGGACTGTCTACTAATGTCATAATATTACCAGGACTGTCTACTAATGTCATAATATTCCCAGGACTGTCTACTAGTGTCATAATATTACCAAGACTGTCTACTAGTGTCATAATATTACCAGGACTGTCTACTAGTGTCATAATATTCCCAGGACTGTCTACTAGTGTCATAATATTCCCAGGACTCTACCACAGACGGTGACAGTGTTCTCTAATTAAGCCCAAGGCACTCCACCAAACCGGAGTGCGTGGCACTGGCTGATGAAAATCCCGCGAGTGTGGCACTAATTACTGGAACACCCGGGAGTGTGACGCTAGTTGCCGAGAGAACATGTGCCACTCTGGCTGAGCCCCAGGAGGCTGGAGGCTGCTTGGTGGGGTGGTGAGAGCTGAGGTTTATTGATCCTGGCCGCACGCAAGCAAAATCCTCTCCTCCACCATACTGAAAATTTATACTTGTGACTAGTACCACCTCCCAGCACCACAGTGGCCAGTACCACCTCCCAGCACTACAGTGGCCAGTACCACCTCCCAGCACCACAGTGGCCAGTACCACCTCCCAGCACTACAGTGGCCAGTACCACCTCCCAGCACTACAGTGGCCAGTACCACCTCCCAGCACTACAGTGGCCAGTACCACCTCCCAGCACTACAGTGGCCAGTACCACCTCCCAGCACTACAGTGGCCAGTACCACCTCCCAGCACTACAGTGGCCAGTACCACCTCCCAGCACTACAGTGGCCATTACCACCTCCCAGCACTACAGTGGCCATTACCACCTCCCAGCACTACAGTGGCCAGTACCACCTCCCAGCACTACAGTGGCCAGTACCACCTCCCAGCACTACAGTGGCCAGTACCACCTCCCAGCACTACAGTGGCCAGTACCACCTCCCAGCACTACAGTGGCCATTACCACCTCCCAGCACTACAGTGGCCATTACCACCTCCCAGCACTACAGTGGCCAGTACCACCTCCCAGCACTACAGTGGCCAGTACCACCTCCCACCACTACAGTGGCCAGTACCACCTCCCACCACTACAGTGGCCAGTACCACCTCCCACCACTACAGTGGCCAGTACCACCTCCCACCACTACAGTGGCCAGTACCACCTCCCAGCACCACAGTGGCCAGTACCACCTCCCAGCACTACAGTGGCCAGTACCACCTCCCAGCACTACAGTGGCCAGTACCACCTCCCAGCACTACAGTGGCCAGTACCACCTCCCAGCACTACAGTGGCCAGTACCACCTCCCAGCACTACAGTGGCCAGTACCACCTCCCAGCACTACAGTGGCCAGTACCACCTCCCAGCACTACAGTGGCCATTACCACCTCCCAGCACTACAGTGGCCATTACCACCTCCCAGCACTACAGTGGCCAGTACCACCTCCCAGCACTACAGTGGCCAGTACCACCTCCCAGCACTACAGTGGCCAGTACCACCTCCCAGCACTACAGTGGCCAGTACCACCTCCCAGCACTACAGTGGCCATTACCACCTCCCAGCACTACAGTGGCCATTACCACCTCCCAGCACTACAGTGGCCAGTACCACCTCCCAGCACTACAGTGGCCAGTACCACCTCCCACCACTACAGTGGCCAGTACCACCTCCCACCACTACAGTGGCCAGTACCACCTCCCACCACTACAGTGGCCAGTACCACCTCCCACCACTACAGTGGCCAGTACCACCTCCCACCACTACAGTGGCCAGTACCACCTCCCACCACTACAGTGGCCAGTACCACCTCCCAGCACTACAGTGGCCAGTACCACCTCCCAGCACTACAGTGGCCAGTACCACCTCCCAGCACTACAGTGGCCAGTACCACCTCCTAGCACTACAATGACCAGTACCACCTCCCAGCACTACAGTAGCCAGTACCACCTCCCAGCACTACAGTAGCCAGTACCACAAGACGTATCTCTCAGTACCTCCTGTGGTTTTTTAGTTATTTTCACCACGGTGTTGATGCACAGAAGATAACTTGGCCTTATCTATAGTTGCAGTCCTGGTCAGACTTGCCTGGTCAACCAGGCTGTTGCTGCTGGCGGTGCCCTGGAATGTGAATGGCAATCTTGCCAGTTAAAATTCGTTCCAAGATTTTGACAATGTGTGAGGTTAGCGTTACTGGTATGTAGTTTTTCACTACTGCTGTACTTCCACCATTGTGAAGTGGGGCAATATCGTTGGTTTTTAATGACTGTGGGATAACACCTGTGTTCAGGCTCCTCCCAAGAATACTAAAGGCACGAGATAATGGTTTCTGCAAATTTTCAATGAATATGGAATGCTGACTTAGGTAATAATGATCAACAACCAGGCTGTTGGGGCTACACGCACGCAGTCCAAGATATGCAACACAGCCTAACTGATCAGGAACTGACTTGAGGAACTTATTAAGTTTCATCTTGAAGACAGAAAGAAGTTGTAGTTAATTTCTCTTATACACGAAGGAGTATGTTGAAAAGTTGGGGACATCTGACACAAAGAGTTCTCTCAGCATACTCGTCACGCCTTACTTTTTAGTGGGGGTATTTTGTACTGTCTGCCAAGTTGATTGCTTTCACAATAAGTGATTTTGGTGTGCAGGTTTAAGACCAATCCCTCCAGTATTTTCCAGGTGTAAATAATGATGCATTTTTCTCGCCTTCGTTTCAACGAGTACAGTTCAAGGGACCCCAAGCATTTCCAGTATTTCAGATATTTGCATGAATAAATAAAGGCAGTGAAAATTCTCTGTTTTCTAGCTAAACAATCTAGCCTGCCATTTAGTATACAGCAGTATTCCAGGTCTCGCAGATGGAATTTCCCTCTGCTGAATGATTTGAGTTTGTCTGTACTCTATTTCAGTGTTTATTTCCTCCATCCTTCCATAGCAGAGCAACTGAAACTTGTCCTCGTTGAGCATCATATTGTTTGAGGCTACTGAAGACTTTATATCCGCTTGAAGATTTGATGCGTCTTCGACAGACGCCACTTTCACACTAGGTTGTCATCAGCAAGGGATGTTATGGTGCTTTATGTTCATGTCTACGTCGGACACAAGAATGAGGAACAGAAGTAAGGCCTGTTTGTAGTCCCTTTTATGTATGTAAGGAAGTATTTTGCACAGTCTGCCGAGCATCTTACTTTTATATAGACTGAGTCTTGTACGCAGATTTGAGACCAATTCCTCTAGTATTTTTCAGTTATTGATCAGCGGGCTGGACTCCATGCCGCCAACAGTAATAGCCTGGTTGACCAGGCCTTCATCTACAAAGAGACCTGATCTGTGACCGGGCAGCGGGGGCGCTGACCCCCCAAAAACATCCTTCAGGTAACTTTTTAGCCTAGGTTCCAAGGAATACAGATTGAGGGACTTTAATTATTACAAATAATTTAGGTGCTTGAATTTATGAATTTATGCAAGCACTGAAGGTTGTCTATACATTTTCCAGCTCAGCAATATCACCTGCCTTACAAGAGGCTGTTAGAGTACAGCAGTATTCCCGTCTGAAGGGAACAAGATACTTAAAGAGTATCAATGCTTGAAATCTCTTGTTTTGAAAGTTCTAGTTATCCAGCTTATCATTTTCCTTGCAGTTGTGATAACGACTATTGTGATCCTTGAAGCTGAGGTGGTCTGACATTATCGCTCTACCGAGTGATTCGAATTTGTTTTACACTCCGTTCCAGGCTTTATTTCCTAAAACAAATTCCACAGCGGAGCAACTCAAACTTGTCCTCAATGAACATCATACTGTTGTCATTTGCCCACTGGAAGACTATTTATATAAGCTTGGAGGTTTGCTATGTCCTCTGGGAATGCCACTCTCATACAGATTCTCGTATTGTCTGCAAAGAATGATGCGGTGCTATGATTTATGTATTTAACAATGTCAGATATAAGAATAAGACAGGCGCCAGGTGTAAGTACTCTGCCTCGGGAAACAGATTTTCACTGATGGAGGCAGCCTCTACTTTCACTCTGTTCACGATTACTCTTTGAATTCTACTTGCCAGAAAATGAAATATCCACCTGACCACTTTTTTAATTATTCCTATTACTCGCATTGTGTGTGCTATTTCACCATGGTCACACTGCATCAGAATTTTTTTTGGGTACCACTGCATCCTAGACTAAGTAATGGTCAAGCAAATACAAGAGGATTGAGGAAACTGTTCTAAACCCATGCTGATGGATGCCATAAAACGGTTTTTGGGGTCATCGCTCCTGCGGCCCGGTCTCAGACGAGGTCTCGTGCTTGATAGCATGATCAACTAGGTTGGTGCTGGCTGCACGGAAGCCAACATACACTCAGTGGCCACTTTATTAGGCACACCCTTCTAGTACTGGGAAGGATCACACTTTTTCCCTCTTAGAACCGTCAGTTTTTCCTGGCATGGATTCAACAAGGCGCTAGAAACATTCATTAGAGATCCTGGCCCATGTTGCTGTAGATTGTTGGCTCCACATTCATGCTGCGAATCTCCAGTTTCACATCCAAAGATTTACCCCAAATTCTGTCCCTACCATCGGCATGTTGCAGCAGAACTCGCGATTCCTCAGACCAGTCGACGTTTTTCCAATCTTCAACTGTCCAGTTGTATCCTATGATTCCTGTTCTTTGCTGACAGGAGTGAAAGCCAGTTTGGTTTTCTGCTGCTGATGTAGCCCATCTACTTCAAGGATCGACGTGATGTGCATCCAGAGATACTCTTTCGCATACCACTGTGTTAACGCGTTATTTGATTTACGGTCGCCTTCCTGTCAATATGAACTATTTTGGCTGTTCTCTGATCTCTCTCATCACCAAAAAGTCTGCCCACAGAACTGCCGCTCACTAGATGTTTCGTGTTTTCCAGACCATTCACTGTCAACTCTAGAGACTGTTGTGTGTGAAAATCCCAGGAGATCAGCAGTTCCTGAGAGTCTCAAACCACCCTGACTAACACCAACAATCATTCCACGGTTAAAGTCACTTATATCACATTTCTTCCCCATTCTGACGTTCCGTCAGAGCAACAACTGAACCTCTTGCCAATGTCTGCATGCTTTTAAGCACTAAGGTGATGCGATGTAATTGACTGATTTGATATTTGCATTACCGAGATGTACATAATAAAATGGCTACCAAGTGTATGCACCACAGTCCGGCTGATCAGAACGGACATGAACTTATTCAGTTCCCTCTCGAAGACAACCAGGGGTTTGTTGGTCATTCCCATATGTAAAAAATGAGGGTGTTAAAAATCTTTGTCCCTTTATACTTATTGTCGCTTAATTTACTCACTGTATCCTTTTTTTCATTGGAGCAATTTTGCTCTGTCTGCCACTGGTATCAGACCAGTGGCCCCTGAACTGATAAGAAAATATTACAGGAATAACAAAGTGAAAAGAAGGTAAGGGTATGTATATACAGAATTTAAGTAAAAATGTCTAAGATTTACCTATCATCTTACGTGTTCATGAAACAAAGAAACAATCAGTAATTCTTCCAGAGTACAAATATTTAACAGGTTTACATTTCACATTCATTCAACATACTACCCGTTAAGCCAGATGGGAAACAAACGATTGTGTTAGAAGTACAGGTTGCAGACAGGAGCAGGTGGTAACAGGTGATGTGTATGTCCAATCATTCACCTATACAGAAAGCAGTATCAGTGGCGAGCCTTGTGTGAAGAGGAGAGTCAGTCACCCGGGCAGTGCACAGAGGAGAAGGATCTTCAACATGGAAGATGTAGGGAACGACACTGACGAGAACCTTGCAGAAAGAATGACTTTCTCATCCAAAAGACCTGCAACAGAACACACGGTTGAAAGACTACAGACATGAACGGTCAACAGGAACATCTGGGTAGGAGACTATGGAGAAAAATCCAAAACGGCCACTAGGACATATTTATTAGAAAACGTTTCGGTCCTGGGACCTTGACCACATTTAACAAAGACTAAAATAAGAATGTTAGAAGTGATAAAGGTCCCAGGACGTTTTCTAATGTGTTCTAGAGCTTGCTCACGTGCCGCCCTAAACCAATTTGTTGGTATCAATTACCAAGGTTTATACCATTCTCAAACAGGCACGCACGAGTGGCAACGGACAAGGAAATTCAATAGGAACGCACGGGTGGACGACTACGGACAAGGACCAAGAGGAAACAGAGACAGAAAAGAGGAAGGGCGGGGCGGCTGCAGACGCCTGAGGGTTGGGTACATCATCTCCGGTGAAGTGTCTTTGTTACAACCTCCATCACTTGTACCGTCAGAAAGTACGTCCCAGCCTCCTCCTTCCCACACTCATGTACATCCCAGTCTCCTCCTTCCCACACTCATGTACGTCCCAGCCTCCTCCTTCCCACACTCATGTACGTCCCAGCCTCCTCCTTCCCACACTCATGTACGTCCCAGCCTCCTTCCCACACTCATGTACGTCCCAGCCTCCTCCTTCCCACACTCATGTACGTCCCAGCCTCCTCCTTCCCACACTCATGTACGTCCCAGCCTCCTCCTTCCCACACCCATGTACGTCCCAGCGTCCTCCTCACATTCATGTACGTCACATCGTCATTCCCACGTCCATGTACGTACCAGCGTCCTTCTCACACCCAAGGTACGTCCCAGTCTCCTCCCCACACCAAAGGTACGTCCCAGCGTCCTTTCCACACCCAAGGTACGTCCCAGCGTCCTTTCCACACCCAAGGTACGTCCCAGCGTCCTTTCCACACCCAAGGTACATCCCAGCCTCTCACCCACAACCAAGGTACCACAGTGTCCTCACCCACAACCAAGGTACCACAGTGTCCTCACCCACAACCAAGGTACCACAGTGTCCTCACCCACAACCAAGGTACCACAGTGTCCTCACCCACAACCAAGGTACCACAGTGTCCTCACCCACAACCAAGGTACCACAGTGTCCTCACCCACAACCAAGGTACCACAGTGTCCTCACCCACAACCAAGGTACCACAGTGTCCTCACCCACAACCAAGGTACCACAGTGTCCTCACCCACAACCAAGGTACCACAGTGTCCTCACCCACAACCAAGGTACCACAGTGTCCTCACCCACAACCAAGGTACCACAGTGTCCTCACCCACAACCAAGGTACCACAGTGTCCTCACCCACAACCAAGGTACCACAGTGTCCTCACCCACAACCAAGGTACCACAGTGTCCTCACCCACAACCAAGGTACCACAGTGTCCTCACCCACAACCAAGGTACCACAGTGTCCTCACCCACAACCAAGGTACCACAGTGTCCTCACCCACAACCAAGGTACCACAGTGTCCTCACCCACAACCAAGGTACCACAGTGTCCTCACCCACAACCAAGGTACCACAGTGTCCTCACCCACAACCAAGGTACCACAGTGTCCTCACCCACAACCAAGGTACCACAGTGTCCTCACCCACAACCAAGGTACCACAGTGTCCTCACCCACAACCAAGGTACCACAGTGTCCTCACCCACAACCAAGGTACCACAGTGTCCTCACCCACAACCAAGGTACCACAGTGTCCTCACCCACAACCAAGGTACCACAGTGTCCTCACCCACAACCAAGGTACCACAGTGTCCTCACCCACAACCAAGGTACCACAGTGTCCTCACCCACAACCAAGGTACCACAGTGTCCTCACCCACAACCAAGGTACCACAGTGTCCTCACCCACAACCAAGGTACCACAGTGTCCTCACCCACAACCAAGGTACCACAGTGTCCTCACCCACAATCAACGTACCTCACAGTGTCCTCACCCACAATCAACGTACCTCACAGTGTCCTCACCCACAACCAAGGTACCACAGTGTCCTCACCCACAACCAAGGTACCACAGTGTCCTCACCCACAACCAAGGTACCACAGTGTCCTCACCCACAACCAAGGTACCACAGTGTCCTCACCCACAACCAAGGTACCACAGTGTCCTCACCCACAACCAAGGTACCTCACAGTGTCCCCCTATCTTTATTAATAGTTTATCTGTAGTCGATTTCGGGGGGTTATGGCCCCTGCGGCCCGGTCCCAGATTAGGTCCCCGGTTGGTAGCCTTATCAACCAAGCTGTTGGTGTTGGCCGCAGAGTAACGTATGCACTACAGCCCGGCTGATCAGGAACTGTCTTGAGGAGGGTATCAAATTACCTCTTCAAAACAGCCATGGATATATTGGTAACTCCCTTTGTCCATGAAGCCATGTTGGAGAGTCTTGGTCACTTTACACTTAATGTTTTATCTCTTTGTATACTCACTGCACCCCTGGCTTTCACTGGATGTATTTTACACCTTGTTGAGTTTCTTGATCTCCGTAAGGAGAATTTTCGGTGTACAGGTTTGGTTCCAATCCCTATAGAATTCTCTGTAAATTACGATGCATCTTTCTCGCCAAAGTTGCAAGGAGTTCAGTTTGAGTGACTTGGTTCCCGGTAACTCAGGTACTTGACTAAATTTATAAGAGCAGTGGCAGGTCTCTATAAATTCACCAGTTCTGCAGTTTTGCCTGCCTGAAATGGGGCTATTAGTGTACAGCATTATTCTAGTCCAGAAAACACAGACTTAAAAAGTACCATCACTGGTTGTTTTATCTATAATTTTGAAGGTTCTACCTACACAGCGTTATCAACTTCCTCGCGTCTGATATCAGCACTGTTGTGATTCTTGAGCCTACGTCCCTCACATTCCACTCCTGCTCTGCTGAATGGTTTAAGTGTAATTTATACTCTGTTCTATAGCAGAGTAGCTGATATTTGTTCTCACTGAACATCACATTGTTTTCTATGGCCCAATGGAAGATCTGGTTAGCATCACCTTGGAGATTTGCCGAGTACTTATTTGGATGTCATTCTCAAACAAATTCTAGTACTGTATCTGCAAAGGATGTAGATATACGGAAATTGTTCCGGCCACGGTATCGTGACTCTCATTTTGAAAAAAAAAAGGATTATACGCCAACAGTTTACATGAAACAGTGGAGAGCCATAAGAGCAGCAAACTTTCACAAGTGAAGCAGAAGGATGAGTTTCTGAGTGAAGTGCGCTGCCCTCCAGCAGCCAGCCTCGATTTTGTCTCATGGTTAATCTGGTCCCAAGGGAAGCTAAACCAACGCAGGGGAAAAAGGAGGAGGAAGAGGACAGTGGGGTTTATTGAGGGAGAAGAGAGAGGGAGAGAAAACGTCAAAGGGGAAGGGGAGAAACATATGGTAAGATAAAAGAACGCAAGAAGGGAATGCAATAAACTTGGGTAGGGAAGAGGGGAAGGTGAGATAGAAGGAAAAAATTGAGAATTTAGAGTGAAATGAATGGGAATGAATGAAGAAAAGTAATGGCATAGGTAGCTACGGAGATGGACAGAAAACGACATTACTAAACAAGAAAGTGGTGAAATGGAGAGGAAGGGAAGGAAGTGAAGAGAAAAAAGCGTCACAAAAATAAGTAGTTTCTCAACTTCGCCTAACTCACTGGCTGAGGTATTTTTTTTTAATTCAGCCTTAGCAGAGTCAGCAGTGAAGCAGAGCCAAGCCAACTAGCGCTAATAATGTGACTGAAAACCACACAAACTGTCTGTCAGTTATAGTAGGTTGGTAGCCAGCAACCATCCAGGGAGGTGCTACCTTCCTCTCAATTTTTATTTGCACTCAGGCAGGATTGTTTGTTTCCTATCTCATGAACAGTTACGACGACCAGCAGCAGCAACAACCTGGCTGACTAGGCAAACACCAGACAAACCTGGCCTATGGCCGGGCTCCAGGCGTAGAAAAACTCTCTGAACTCATCAAAGGTGTATGTATATAAAAGTTATAGGTAAAGACAGGTAAATCTTACATTCATTATACACACCTTTTCTTTCATTTTTAAAATACCTTTAATATACCTTTGATGTGTTTTGAGAGTTCTACACCTGGAGTCCGGCCCTAGGCCAGGCTTGTCTGGTGCTTGCCCCATATTCATCGCAGTTTTTGACACTTAGGGAGTTCTCTCATAGTACGCTCGTCAAGCCACTGCTTGTTTCAGTGGAGGTATTTTGCACCCTTCCAGGATTTTTCAGGTGTAAATTTTAAAGTATCGTTCCCGCCTACTTTTCAAGGAATACAGTTGAGGGATTTCAAGCGTTCCCTGTAGTTTAACTGCTTGCTTGAGTGCATAAGGTCAGTGAAAGTTCTGTTTTCCACCTCATCAATCTCACCTACTTTAAAGGGGGTAGTTAGTATACAGCAGTATTTTAGACTGGAGAAAACAAATAACTTCAAGAGTATCACTGGCTCAGCATCTCTTCTACGGAAAGTTCTAGTTATCCTTGTTGTGATTTTTGAATGTGAGATCATTTGATACCATTACTCCCAAGTATCGCACACGGAACTTTCGCTTTATTGCACGATTTGAGTTTGTCCTGTACTTCGTTACATCCGTGATATTGTTAGATCTCCGACAATGTTACAACCCAGATGTCTATTCCAAAATCACTGCCCCGCAACCCAATCCCAGACTAGGTCTGATAGCCTTATGAATCAGGCTGTTGGTGCGAGCTGCGCGCACCAACACGCTGATCAGAAAGTGAGCGATGATTCTGGCACCATCAACTAGCAGTTCACCAGTCATTATGTTCCGGGTTTACAAACACTTTAGAACCAGATTAAAGTTTCAGGTGTAAGAAGCTGTTTAAATGAGATTTGGACAAAGGACAAGGGCAGCAAAGGACTTTGAACCTCATGTGGAATATCTGATGACAAGGTAAATTTAAATAAACCAAGGCTGGAGTTAGGATAAGACTGTCCTAGAAGTCTTGTTCATTGCTTTTGACTACTTCATTATCTCGAACTGGAGCATAATGACGTCCTGCTCGCATCACCCATGCAAAACCAGAGTAACCTTAATCTTACTGTGTTCTTTGAAAAAAGAGCCAGCTGACATAAGTACTCCCAGGTTCTTCATGTGTTCTTTTCGTTCAATTTGACGATCCACTTGGGTTTTGTATACAGTGTCTCTTTTGAGTTTTTCATTCTTCCCATACCTAAGCAGCTGAACTATCACCAATAACGGTCATGTTCTTCACTGCCCACTGGAAAACCCTGCGTATATCTCCCTACACACATCATTCCTACGCAAGTATGAGGCTTGGCAGACGGGGCAGAATACCCTCAATGAAAAGCAAGGGTGAGGCGAGTATACTAAGAAAAAACTCCCTAAGTGTAAGGGAAGTGATGCAACACACTTGCCGATTTCAAACCAATGCTTCAAAAATTTTCCATGTGTAAATTTTGATGTATTTCTTGCCTAAGTTCCGTGGAATACAGGTCAAAGACTTGGCACTGTAATAAACAAGAAGACTATCTCTAAGTCTTAGCAGTAACGAAAGAAAAAAACGAGACAATGACTAACAATAACAGTCATCAGTGAACCAACATAACCAGTGTGACAACGCTCAAACTCGTTCAGTCGTCACGAGAAGAAAGTTTAAGGAACCTGTACGAAAGGAAAAGAAAAAGTACTAAAAAAAAAAACGAAGAAAATATGAAATAGGAATATTAGGAAGATGGAGAAACAATACGGTGAATTCCTGCAGTGGGAGGCCCTCTTATCAACGCGCAAGATCCTGCAGTTTTTTCCTCCCTCATGACCCAAAACCCACTGACATTGCATATTCAGCATGTTTATTGCATAGCAGAGAGCGTCCTGCACCACGCTGCCTGAGGAACATTTTTTTTACTCAAGTTCAGCTTGAATTTCATAGTTCAAATTTCAGCATATAATACTTTTCTTTTAAACGGCTCTGGCTTCAGACAGTCAATTTAAAGAATGTCATTTCTTAAGAGATTTAGTGTAGCTACAAAGACATGCTTCTTCCTTCAGTGTTTCTGTTTACATATCCAGACCCTAGCAACCCAACAGTTATTTAAAAGGGTGTTTCTTATTGAAATAATTTTTACCAACATATTAACTGAAAATAAGTAAATTATGACCTTAATGAAAAATGCTTTGAACATATTATGGGTAACATTAACATACACCAACACGAACAACAAAAAGGCACAATACAATGACTGGAACAATACATAAATAACCCGCACACAGGAGTAACTTAGGAAGACGTTTCGGTCCGACTTGGACCATTAATTGGTTACATACCAACACATCAAGAGAATTAGCATTCTTACTAGAAATACGTACGAGCTCATATTTAAAAAAAAGAGAGAGAGAGAGATAAAAAAAATGCAACACTTGTCGAAGCTGGGAAGTGTGTCCAAGGTCTCAAATATTCCAGTCTCTCAAAGAAAAAAGTACTAATTAGAAAAATATAAAAAACTGAGCTAAAATTGAAAGCCTTATAAAATGTCCAGGAGAGAGAAAAAATGTAGACGTAGACCTAAAAGCAACAATAAATTCTCTTTCTCTTATTCATAATTAAAAAGCATTAACCACTTCCATCAAAGACACCGCAAGACTCCAAGCGGACATCAACCAAATCTTCAAATGAGTCACTCAAAACAATATGCAGTTCAATGAAGAGAAATTTCAACTATTCATATATGGAAAACTTTAGGAAATTAAAACTTTATCAGGGTATACGACAAATTCTACCCATACAATAGAGCGAAAAAGTAATGTGAAGGACCTGGGAATGATAATGTCAGAGGATCTCGCCTTGAAAGACCACAAAAATGTAGAATAATGCTAGAATAATGATAGGATGGATAATGAGAACCTTCAAAACTAGGGAATACGGCTGTACACTAACTGCCCCCATCAAGGCAGGCGAAATTGCTGACCTGGAGAGTGTACAAAGAACTTTCAAGGCACACATAAGTACGATAAGGCACCTAAATTTCTAGGAACGGTTGAAGTCCCTTGATTTGTATTCCCTGGAACGCAGGCGAGAGATACATGCTAATATACACTTGGAAAATCACTCCCTATGAAAGCAAAAGACTCAGCAGGAGATGCAACATTCCCCCAATGAAAATCTTCCTGGTGTGTTTTAATGTCCTCATTTGAATGAATTGGATGGCCTATTTTTGTGTCATCGACAAACTTGCTTATGTCACTATTTATTCCCTCATCTATGTCGTTTATGTAGATTGTGAACACACGAGTACACTGAGAGACAACACATTAAGTGTCAGGGGCCGAAGACTGTTCAACTGCCTCCCAGCATACATAAGGGGGATTACCAACAGACCCTTGGCTGTCTTCAAGAAGGCACTGGACAGGCACCTAAAGTCAGTACCTGACCAGCCGGGCTGTGGTTCGTACGTCAAGTTTGCGTGCGGCCAGCAGTAACAGCCTGGTTGATCAGACCCTGATCCACCACGAGGCCTGGCCTCAGACCGAGCCGCGGGGGCGTTGACCCCCGAAACCCTCTCTAAGTATACTCCAGGTATACCTCCCACACTGGGTCCTAGCTTATAGGGGATATAAATTTCACAGATGTCAACAAAGAAATGTGGACCCAGAATAGTATTAAATGAGCCATTAACCATTCTACAGAAACTACAGATAGACCACCTGGTATGATCTATCAGATTTGATATAGCCTGCTGCACAGGCGAAACGTTGTCTTATGTAATACTTCCAACTAATGCTTGTGTCACTGTTAGCTACAAACTATAGACTAATAGCACTCAAACGTAACAGTTAATTATATTTTGAAATCTGTTAAGATTACTAAACCTGACATCACAAGTGTTACATAACGCAACACAACTTGGTTTACAACAGGACGTTCCTGTCTATGAAAAACAAAGCAAAATGCCACCATACCTTTTAATGAGTTTCGACAGTTGTTTCACTCCCTGAGCCCGGTCTTGGGCCAGACTTGTTTGGTGCTTGTCCAGTCAACCTGGTTTTTGCTGCTGGCGGCCCGCTGGCCCACATATCCATCACAGCCTAATTGATCTGGCACCTGAAGATACTTGTCCGGTTTCCTTTTGAAGACTTCTACACTTGTCCCAGCAGTGTTTCTGATATCTTCTAGTAAGAAGCTGAATAGTCTGGGACCATGGACAACATTAATACAGTGTTCCCATATTGTGCCCACTGCACCACTGCTTTTCAATGGGTTTCTTTTGCATTCCTCCCATATCTCTCACTCCAGTATGATATGGCAGTGTGCTGATTTAGGACACGGCCCCTCGAGTACTTCTAGGTATATTTTATCATGTGTCTCTCTCTCCTCCTCCCAGTAATTTAAATACGTTACTGGCTCTATGCTGGCCGTAAACAATCTACATATCTCTCCAGCTCTGAACGGGACCGTCGTACACTGAGCAATATTCCAAACGAGAGAGCACAAGCGATTTAAAAAGTGTTACTAGTGGCACAATTTCATTTGTGTTGAAAGTTCTTATTATCCATCCGGTCATCTTCCTGGCTGTCGTGACATCTGCCTTATGTTCACTGAAAGGTCAGCCAACACAATTACAATGCTCCCAGATCTTCCGCGTGTTCCTTTCATTTTATTTGATGATCCTCTTCAGCGGATATGCTTGTCCAGTGTTCCCTTGAAGACTTCTACACTTGTTCCTGCAGTGTTTTCGGTATTTTCTGGTACGATGTTGAATAGTCTGGAGCCATGGATGTTGATGCAATGTTCTCTTAATGTGCCCATGGCGGCCCTGTTCTCCAATGGGTTTATTAGATCTACATTTCCTCCCATATCTCTCACTCCAGAATACTGTTATGGCAGTGTGCAGAGATTTGAGACTAGGCCCCGAAGCACCTTCCATGTATATATTAACATGCATTTCTCTCTCCTCCGCTCCAGCGAGAACACATTTAGGATTCTGAGGCGTTACCAGTAATATACTTCATTGGCTCTATGTGGGTCATAAATAATTTTCTATTCCAGTTCTGATATCTTTCCTGCCCTGAAAAACTGTCAACAATGCACGAGAGATCACAAGTGATTTGCATAGTGTCACCATTGACATTATTTGCCTTCATTTGAATCTTTTTATTACCATCCCGGCATTTTACTGGCTTTCGTGACATTTGCCTTGTGTTCTTTAAAAGATAGGTCATCTGACATTATTAACCCAGGAGGGTGTGAAGGACAGGTTTTTTTTTGGGGTAGAACTGTTGTGTAGGACAGGGGGGTGTGGGGTAGCTCATGGAAGGTGTAGGGTAGGAAATGAGTGGTGGTGTGGGGCAGGAAATGGGTGGTGTAGGGTAAGTCATGAGGGTAGTGTGAGAAAGGGCTGAGGGTAAGTCAGTGTGTGCTCCAGCCACGGCAGTGCTCCAGGGAACACCCGATATATTGCCACCATTCTCCCAGGGATAATCTCGGGACACACGAGACTTTCCACGCCCTCGGGGATACTCTTTTATTTACGCTCTCTCTCAAGAGAAGGAAATTTTATTACTTTTATTCCTATTTCTCACTTAATAACAATAGCAACAATTCATGCTATTACCATCGCTCATATCAACACTATGTTCATCATTACCCAGACATACAATGTGTCACCCAGCGCGCGCACAAGACACATGACAGACACATGACAGAGTCCTGTCAATCACCACAACACCAATGGTAAACACCCGTCACTCCCCGACCCTCGGCACACCCACACTCCTGCAGTTGACCATACACTCCCACCTGCTTGCGTGGTTCGTAGACGTCAACCATCCAAAGAGGTACTACCAAGTATACAATGTAAATGAATGGTTTAGAGAACCATAAGAAAGGAGGAACACTGCAGTACGCCAAAACCAAATGGCCCATACAAGGAAAGTCTTTCTCTAAACTAACCAAGTTGATAAATAAGATACATGCGTATTAAGGTCACCTTCCTGTTGCCTCTGCTTTACACTGATCTATGCAGCCTGAGGAACTCAACACCTCATAATTACCTATCCACTTCTCCTATGTAGCCTCTGCATTCGACTGAAAAAGCCTGGTGCGCAGGTGAACCATTTCGGCAATAAAGGCATCGAAATGATGCATCTGTGTCTTACTCATCACAACAGAAGCATGTTAAAATTTTGCACTGTGGCAGGACAGCTGGTCTTTTCGTTCCATCTCTTGAACATGTAAGTAAAACATACAAACTTTACTTACATTCCGTATACACTTTACTTTCCCGAGTGTTCCTTAAAAGGGTCTTATTCCTATATTTATTTTAGAGTTAAGGCAGCATGGCCTGAGGCCGAGCGGCGGTGATCCATTGATACGACACATAATACCAGCACGTTCAGCCAGTCCCAGCAACCATTACCAACACTATCAAAAACATTAACTACTACTACGCCGCCGCCGCCGCCGCCGCCGCCGCCGCTGCTGCTGCTGCTGCTGCTGCGGCTGCGGCGGCAGCAGCAGCAGCAGCAGCAGCAGCAGCAGCAGCAGCAGCAGCAGCAGCAGCACTGCAGCCAGACACACAAGAGTACGCTCCCCTTTAAATGGTTGTGATACTAACACCCCAGGGAGGGAAGAGGCATGGGGAAAGTAAAATAGGGCGATGGGAGGAAGAGGCATAGCGAAAATGGGAAATGGGGATACAGGAATTGGAAGGAGAGGGGAGAGGAATGGGAGCCATAAGGCGATAGGAAGAAATAAACGATACAGGGGGAGGAAAAAAGAAGAGTTAAATGATAATCTAAGTCAGATATGCTCTCTCAGACTTGGGATATTCCCGCACACTATCACTCCTTAAGACACGGGAGACCTGGTCTTTGGCAGGGCCGCGGGGGCGTTGATTCTCGGAAGTATCCTTCAGGTAATCTTCAGACCAACAAAGCCCTAGCTTTCTTTAAAGGGGAACAGTTCCTGATCAACCGGGCTGTGGTGCATACGTTGGACTGCGGGCGGCGGGCACTAACAGCTTTATCTATCAGACCAGCAACCAGGAGGCCTGGTCTGGGACCGGGCTGCGAGGGCAGTGACCTGCGGAAGCGAATCGAGGCAAACTCCAGGTGTCCCTAAGATTTCAGACGAATAGGTCCCGTGGGTCGGTTGGCAACACACTCAGCTCACATACCGAGTTTCCGTGGTTTGATTCCCGGCAAAATGTCTGCTGATCTGTCGTTTAAAGACCATAACAAGACAAAGATCACAACAGCCAGGAAGATGACGGGGTGGGTATTGAGAACTTTCAAAACAAGGGAAATAATGCCGATGGTGACACTATTCAAATCGCTAGTGCTCCCTCACTTAGAATACTGCTCTGTGCAGACAGCCCCGTTCAGGGCAGGAGAAATATCAGAGCTGGAACAAATCCAGAGATCGTTTACGGCTCACATTGAGCCATTGAAACATCTAAATTATTGGGAACGCCTTCAAGTCTTGAACATGTACTCACTGGAGCGGAGGAGAGAGAGATACATTATAATATATACCTAGAAAGTACTTGAGGGCCTGGTCCCAAATCTGCACACTGCCATAACAACATACTGGAGTGAGAGATATGGGAGAAAGTGTAAAATAAACCCAGTGAGGAGCAGGGGTGCGGTGGGGACAATACGGGAGCACTGTATTAACATCCGGGGTCCCAGACTATTCAACATTTTACCAGAAGATATCCGAAACACGGCTGGAACCAGTGTAGAAGCCTTCAAGAGGAAACTGGACAAATATCTTCACCAGGTGCCAAATCAACCAGGCTGTGATGGATATGTGGGGCAGCGGGCCTCCAGCAGCAACAGCCTGGTTGACCAGGCAAGCACCAGACGAGCCTGGCCCATGGCCGGGCTCAGAGAGTAGATACTCTCGAAACTCTTCAAAGGTATATCAAAGGTATATATCTGCACTCTTCAATGTCTTTGGTATTTCATCTAGATCTATGATCATTCTCCAAAGTACTCTTAGTGCTCGTGCTAGTGGTATTTTACACTTTTTTTTTTCTTTTTAACAAAAAAGAATTTCAATGAATCCGATCCAGGTGCTGCATTAGTGGCCATGTTTTCTATTTCATTTTTGAATTCTGCAGAATTAGTGCTAATATCAGTTATGTGATCCGTGTGGTCTTCAAATGTGAACAATATTTCTGCATTTTCTACCCTGCTTTCATTCAGTGGATTGCTAACCAGACTCATTTTGTTCATTCTGAATTTAGCTCGTTCCATTTTTCATCAGTGTATGACCCTGTGATTAGTAATTAATTCTAATGGTAACTTTGATTTTGCATGTGTATAAATATTTAGGATTTTTGGTAATATCTTGGATGGCTTTTTGTTCCCTTTGTTTCTTCTGTCTGGTACAACAGCTGAAGTTATTGTTCTATCTCGGTAATCTCTCGGCTCAGAGTCTTTCCTTCGTCGTGACAAATTCACGCTTTAAAGCAGTTCAGTAACCCTTTTCTTGTATATTTTTCTACACTCTATATTGATCTTCTTGCAAGTTTTCTCGGTAGTACATATTTAATGAAGACCTTGTTGGCTTCTGTGCTCTGGTGACGTTTAAATACCGGAGGTATTTTGCAACTTCCGAGCAACCGGAAGACCACACACAAAAAAGGCAGTGAAAGCAAACTTCATACATGGATTCAGAAGCTATACATGGTAAAACTCAAAAATGGGCTAGGAAAAGAGTCCACCAGATGACTGCAGATGAGACTGGGTCATAAGCTTGAGCTCAACTCCCATAACCACAACTGGGTAAGTACACACGATCAAAACACTCGACATTACCACTTCATAAAGAGCCAGGGACGGCGCAGTGGGAAAATTGGGCGACTTTAAACGACTAGTAAAGAGCAACAACCACAAGTTATGATCACCAGTAATATTATGTAGGCGGTGCCTGGGTACACTACCGTACACATACTACATGCTGACACCTTCTTCCTCACGCAACCCAGGTTGCTAGCACGCTCTCTTCTTCCGTCTCCCTCTCTCTGCGGCTTTGGTCTGGGACCAGGACGCGGGAGACGCTGAACCCCAGAAGCTTCCCTCAGGCATGTGTCTGTATGTCTTCCATTAGTTCACATTCATTTAGAGAAATTTAATGTTTATAACAATAAACACATGAATAATAAATAAAACTTCAAGCACAACAATAAAAATGATTTTATCATCAGTGGCGGCAGCGGCAGCTATGTTAATCTGGCTCTCACGTTCATTAAAGCTCTCACTCTCAACAACATGCTCTCATTTTCATTAACGTAGTCACTTTCAACAACAAGCTCTTACTTTTAACACGCTTTCACTTTTGGAGGTTGCCACACTGAAAAGCTCTGTTCTTCAAGGCACAATACTCGCCCCACTTGTGTTTCTTATTCTCATAACCGACGTTAACAAGAGCATGAATCGTAACATACTTTGCTAATGACGCCAGAATCTCTGAGAGTGGAAGCCGTCGAAGACACAACGAATCTTCAGGAAGATATAACTCAAGTTTTCCATCGGGCCTCAATGATGTTTAACAATGACAAGTTTCAGTTGCTCCGCTATGGAAGAATGGAGGAAATAAAGACTTTAACGGAGTACAGAACAAACTCAAACCATTCAATTGAGTAATGATATCAGATCTAACATTCAAAGATTAAAACAATGTTTTCATTGCTACCGCAAGAAAATGATAGTCTAGATAACTAGAACTTTCAAGACAATGATGATACTCTTAAAAGTCACTTATTCTTTCCAGGCTGGAATACTGCTGTATACTAAGGGCCCTCTTCAAGGTAGGCGAGATTGCTGAGCTGGGAAACGTACAGAGAACTTTCACTGCTCGTATACACTCAGTCAAGCATCTGAACTACTGGAAACACCTGAAGTCCCTTTAACTGTATTCCTTGGAACGTAGGAGAAAAAGGCAAATAATAATTTATACCTGGAAAATCCTGGAGGGACTCGTCCCAAACCTGAACACTGAAGTTTCACAGTATGACAAAATAATTCATAATAATAATATTTATTTCTGTAAGTATATTATACAATTTATACAGACCTAGCTGACATCAATGACATGCTACAGTCGCGTATGCTATAACGAATCTAATTGGTTCTAGAACCTCGTTCGTTATAGCGTTCGTTCATTATAATCCGTTCCAGGCACCCCAAACATAATCACTAAACAATAAAAAATAAAATATAAAATTGTAAAAAAGTGCAAAAATGTGCATCTAAACTCCTGAAATAAACAATATCATTAATACTTGTAATAAAATAATAATAAATTAGTACAAAAATAATAAAAAATACTGAACTGTAGTTCAGCATGAAGGACAGGAGGCAGAGGAGAGAATTAACGTTCGTTATGTAAATATTCGTTATATAAACCGTTCGTTACGGCATACCCCACTGTATATAGAAAGCCACTGGTTATGCAGAACATTTCGGGCAATTTAGGTTAATCTTGTCCCCAAGGATGCGACGCACACCAGTCGGCTAACACCCAGGTACCTACTTGCTGCTAGGTGAACAGGAACAGCAGGTGTAAGGAAACACGCTCATGTTTCTACCCGTACCTGGGATCGAACCACGAACACTCAATATGTGAGCTGAGTGCGCTACCACCCGAGCTACGGGCCGTCGTAGCAGATGGTGTAAAATACCTCCACTAAAAAGCAGGGCACAACGAGTAAACAAAGAGAGAACTCAGAGGTGTCAGAGGTCCCCGACTCTTCAACGGTCTTCCTCCATGCATAAGGGGAATTAGCAACAAACCTCCAGCTGTCTTCAAGAGGGAACTGGACAACTTCCTTAAATCAGTTCCTGACTGCGTGCTGCCAGCAGTAACAGCCGGGCTAATCCGGTTTTGATCCTCCAGGAGCTCTGGTCTGGTATAAAGCTGCTGGGGGCGTTGACGCTCGGAAACGTCCTCCAGGTATCCCTCGGGTAACACGCTCTCCCTTCAACAACAGTCTCTCACTTTCAACAATACCTTCTTTCAGCAACACGCTTTTATTTCAAACTACATGCTCTCATTTAACGGGCCACCATTTGATAAAAGCTGCTGTGTGAAGACACTTGTTTTGCTTTCTGACGAACAAAACACCACCACCATCTTTCATTACTCTGCTGAGCCAGGGGCAGAGAAATCACTCTTCAGTCATCCCACGTGTGATGCTCTGCACAAAACTGATGAAATCCAAACAAAAGTCACCTTGGATATAAAGGTTTTCTTCACACGTTATCCTCCTCTCTCTCTCGTCACCCAGAAAGAGATGAGAAGAGAAAACAGAGATTAAGGAGGACCAAGAAGAGGCAAGAAAAGGGAAGAAGAGAGGGAGAGGAGAAAAGAAACAGGACACTCACATCGGTGTCAAGATGACTGTCTTAACAGGTTACATTGCCATTCTCCTGAAGTTCCAATGACATTCTCAGCAACTTTTAATGGTCATCACCTGACCGTAACCTGAAGACCATTCTGGGGGGTCACCGCCCCCGTGGCCCAGTCCAAGATCGGGACTCTAATTAATGGTCTAATTAAACATGCCGTTAGTGCTAGTTGCACAGTTGATCAGGAATGGATTTGAGAAATTTGCCCAGTTATACTCTTGATGAGCTTGGAGAGTTTTCCTACTCCCGAAGCCCGGCCCTGGACCAGGCTCGTCTGGTGCTTGCTTGGTCAACCAGCCTGTTGCTGCTGGCCCACATATCAATCACAGCCTGGTTGATCTGGCACCTGGTGAAAATACTTATCCAGTTTCCTCTTGAAGACTTGTTCCAGCAGTGTTTCTGATATCTTCTGATAACACCTTGAATAGTCTGGGGCCACGTATGTTGATACAATATACTCTTATGTTGATCACAGTGCTCAAGTTTTTTTTTCACTGACTTTATTATGTACTTCCTCCCATCTCTCTCACTCCAGAATGTTATGGCAGTGTGAAGATTTGGGACCAGGCCCTCTAGTACTTTCTGCATATATATTATCATGTATCTTTCTCTTCTGCTCCATCGAGTACATATTTAGGACTTAAAGGAGTGTCCAGTAATTTAAATACTTTAGTGGCGGTATGAGGGCTGTAAATGATCTCTCTATTCCAGTTCCGATATCTTCTCTGCTCTGAACGGGGTCGTCAACACTGAACAATATTTTAAATGAGAGAGAACCAGCGTTTTGAATAGTGTCACCACTGACATTATTTACCTTGTTTAGAAAGTTTATATTTTCCACCCCATCTTTCTGGATGTCGTGACATCTGCCTTACTGTCTTCTTTGAAAGAAAGGTCGGCCGACATAATTACTCCCAGGTCTTTCACGAGTTCCTTTCGTTCTATTTGATGGTTCTATTGAGTTTTGCATAATGTCCCTTATGGGTTCTTCGTTGTTTCTTGCTGCCCACTGGAAAATCCTGCTTATACCTTCCTGCAATTTTTCAGTGTCTTCTACCGAAGTGACTTTCATGCTTACTTTAGTGTTATCTGCAAATGATGATACAAAACTGTGATGTGCCTTGGGGTACTGAGCTTTTAACCTCACTGATGATGGATTCTCATGTAAATGTCAAATCAATCAGTCTATTATTGATAAATGAACCAGTGGGTCCCCAACATCAATAGCCTGGATGACCAGACAAGCCTAGCGGTGAAAAGTCTCAAAATCATTCACTGGTATGAAGGAAGGATGTTGAAAAGTCTTGGTCCCTCCACACTTGAGGTCTTACCTCTTGGTGTACTCACTTCACCCCTGCTTTTCATGGAGGTATTTTGCAGGTATGAATTGTGATGCACCTTTCTCTTTAACGTTCAAGGAAGATTGTAGCTCCAGTGACATAGGGCACTGTCAATAATTTAGGCGCTTGTCTGAACTTATACAAACAGTGAAGGATCTCGGTACATTATCCAACTCTGTGATTTCGCTTTCCTTAAAATGGACTGTTAGATACAGCAATATTCCAGCCTAGAGAACAAGTGACTTAAAAGAGGATCATCGCTTACCTTTGATATACCTTTGAAGAGTTTCGAGAGTATCTACTCTCTGAGCCCGGCCATGGGCCAGGCTCGTCTGGCTTGGTATCTGTTGTTTTGAAGGTCCTAGTCGTCCAGCCTATGAGTCACTGTGATTGTGGTAACACTACTGTGGTAACACTACTACCATAATGACACCACCGTCACTCCTCACCTGCCAACAGTCCCCACCGTCACTCCTCACCTGCCAACACTCGCCACCGTCACTCCTCACCTGCAACACTGCACCGTACACTCTGCCAACACTGCCGTCACTCCTCACCTGCCAACACTCGCCACCGTCACTCCTCACCTGCCAACACTCGCCACCGTCACTCACTCACCTGCCAACCCGCACCGTCTCACCGACACTCACTCATCCTCACCTGCCAACACTCGCCACCGTCACTCCTCACCTGCCAACACTCGCCACCGTCACTCCTCACCTGCCAACACTCGCCACCGTCACTCCTCACCTGCCAACACTCGCCACCGTCACTCCTCACCTGCCAACACTCGCCACCGTCACTCCTCACCTGCCAACACTCACCACCGTCACTCCTCACCTGCCAACACTCACCACCGTCACTCCTCACCTGCCAACACTCCGCCACCGTCACTCCTCACCTGCCAACACTCGCCACCGTCACTCCTCACCTGCCAACACTCGCCACCGTCACTCCTCACCTGCCAACACTCGCCACCGTCCTCCTCACCTGCCAACACTCGCCACCGTCACTCCTCACCTGCCAACACTCGCCACCGTCACTCCTCACCTGCCAACACTCGCCACGTCACTCCTCACCTGCCAACACTCGCCACCGTCACTCCTCACCTGCCAACACTCGCCACCGTCCTCCTCACCTGCCAACACTCGCCACCGTCACTCCTCACCTGCCAACACTCCCCACCGTCACTCCTCACCTGCCAACACTCCCACCGTCACTCCTCACCTGCCAACA
>WNWK01016385.1:0-45068 GCA_009830355.1 Cherax destructor | reverse complement strand
GGGGAAGAGTGTTGTTCCAGCAGTGTTTCTGACATCTACTGGTAGCAGGTTGAAGGTTTTAGCCCAAAGGTTTTACAGTGTTCTCAAATTGTCCCGGGCTGCTGTTATTTTGTCTGTTCTTGCTTTTTTAAAACCATGGGCCTCCCCTGCCCTCTGCGTGGTATCGCCCCTCCTTTGCCCTCGGGGGGGTACGTCTTCTTGTCCTTGCCCTCAGTGTGGTATGTTTTGTCATTGCCCCCTGCATGGTACTATGTCTGTCTTTGCCCTCATTTAATACTGTGTTCCTTCCGTTCTTCCCCCCGCAGCGGGGTCTGTGTTCCTGCCTTGCCCTCAGTGTGGAATTGGCCTGTCCTAATCTGTGTACCTTGTTGCCCTCTCAGCTCACCCGTGCTACATATAATTTCCACTCAACTTGCCACCCCACTCTAGCTTGTAAGCTTTTCCCCCCACTGATTTATAGAAACGGGGCCTTTATCTTTTTTCCCCCCCCCCCCCCCCCCCCCCCCCCCCCCATCGTCTTTTTTTACTGGCGTCTGCCGAAGGGGGCCGCCTCATTTTTTTATCTTAAGTATTCATCTTCCTGTGTGTGAGATTGTTATCTGCGTTTTTTTGTCTCACAAAGTGTGCACATTTCTTCTTGCCTCTTCCACGTCTATAACACAAGTGTGTACATCTCTTGTTGCCCCCCCTACCTCTATAAAAGGTTGTGTATCTCTTATTGTCTCCCACCTCTATAACAAGTGTGTACATCTTTTTTTATTTTTTCTCTTTTTTCCCCCACCTCAAAAACAAGTGTGTACATCTCTTGTTTCCCCCTCTATAACAATTTTAATTTTTTTATCCCCCCTTATGTTTTTTTTTCCTTTCCCCCCCCTTATTTTTAATTTTTTTCCCCCCACCTCTTAAAATTTTTTTTTTTCTCCCACCCTATAACAAGTTTTACATCTTTGTTTCCCCCCCCTCTATAACAAGTGTCATCTCTTGTTTTCCCCCACCTCTATCAAGTTTTAATCTTTTTTTCCTTCCCACCTCTATAACAATTTGTATCTTTTTTTACCTCCCCATCTCTCTCACACTAGCGTGTACAGGGGAAATTTAAAATGGGGTAAGGCAGCAGAGGACTTGAAAAAATTATTTACTTCTCCCCCCGTTTAAAGGGCCCCGTCTTGTATTATGAAGGTGGGGGGAGTAAAGGGGGGTAATAAAAAAAGGCGATCTCCTCCGGCCGCGCTGGCAAAAAAACCGGCAACAAATATATCATGCCGCTTTTGAAAAGGGAAAGGGGAATTTACAAGATAAATGGAACTGGATGGAAAACGTGGGCTGGAACTTCTGCCGAATTAGTACTGTTTCTTCTTTTATTGGTGTTCTTCCACTGCCACCACACCCTGTGTGTACCAGTGGTTCTTTTTTGGGTTAAAAACTTTTTCCATGACTATCAAACCCCCTCTACATCAACCCCCCCCATGTCACTGACGGCCCCTTGCCAACTGACGGTGTTGGTGAAAAACCCGAGAACATCAAAAATTTCGTGATGAAATTCCTCTCCCCCAAATTTTTTTCCTTGCCGTTCCAACCAAGTCTCCCCCGAAATTTAATATTTGTTTTTTTTGGGGTTACGTTAACGTAAACTTGTCAGTATTTTTTTTAAAAAAAAACGACAGTAACAAAATTGGCCTTTTTGCATCTGGCCCCCCTAGACCTCGTGTAACCAAGTTTCTCTCCTCCCCTTTTTTTTTTTCCTCTCTATGTTATAATTTACGCCCCCACGCTTTTTATGTTAAATATTTTTAAAAAAAAATTACATTTCTCTTGTGTGGGGGAGAGGCTATCATGAGAGATGGTATTTTTTGGAAAGTAACTCCATCTCTGCGGGGAAAAAATTTTTGGGGCTCCTACTGATTTATCAGGGCCGATCAACAGGCTGTTACTGCTGGCCATATTTAGCACCCCTTTAATGGAATGCTTGATGATGTCCTCATTGGAAGGGAAAACCCAACTCAGACTGACAGACTTTTATTTGGGGGAAAAATTTACCCCAAAATGGGGGAGAAGTGGACTTTAATTTGGGGGAAGGATCACGGGGGGAATACCGGTAAAAATAACAATATTATCCCTGAGGAAAAAAATAAGTTCAACTTAAGAGAGCGAAGTTATAAGGTAATTTATTTTAGCAGAATTTGGGGGTTTGACAAAATATATAATAATAAGTAAGCAACAGTATATCTGGGGTACCGGGGGAGGGTTTCTGGAGTAAGGCCCCCCCCGGTCAGGTCTGTGACCAGGCCTCATGGTGGGGGCCTGATCAACCAGGTTGTTAATGTTGGCCGCACGCAACCCCTCGAACCACAGCAAGGCTGGTCGGTACTTACTTTAGGTGCCTGTTTGAGCGCCTTCTTGGGGGCTATTGGTAATTCCCCTTATGTATGCTGGGAGGCAGTTGAACAGTTTGGGGGCCCCCGACCCCTTTTTGTGTTGTCTTTTATCGTGTTTGTGGTGCCCCTGCTTTTCATTGGGGGATGTTACATGTCTCCAGTCTTGCTTTCAAAAGTGATTTTGTGTAAGTTTGGTACTAACCCCCCTAGGTTTTCCAAGTGTATATAATCTGTACCCCTCCCCCCCGGTTCTAGGGAGTAAATTTTTGGAATTTTTTTTCCCAGTAATTGAGGTGTTTTATCGCAGTTATGTGTGGGGAAAGGGTTTTCTTTTCATTTTCTAGGTCAGCAACCCCCCCCTTTTAAAGGGGTGTTAGTGTCCCCGCAATATTCCAGCCTAGATGGAACAAGCGACCATCCTGTCGTTTCTCTAGCAGATCGATTGATACAATGTTGTGGTCTTTAAAGGGGGACCCCCTGACATTATCACTCCCAGGTTTTTTACATTAGCTTTTCGCTCTATTGTGGGGTTGGGTTTTTTATACTCCGATATAGTTTTAATTTCCTCCTTTTTTTTCCATATCGGAGTAGTTGAAATTTCTCATATTGTTTTCTGTGGCCCATTTAAAGATTTGTTGATGTCCGCCTGGAGTCTTGCAGTGTCTTCAATGGTGGACACTGTCATCAAATTGGGATCATCTGCAAAGGAAGACACGGTGCTGTGGCTAATCCCTGTCTATGTCAGATATGAGGAGGGAGGAACAGGATGGGAGCGAGTACTGTCCTTGTGGAACAGAGCTTTCACCGAAAAGGTTTGGACTTTACTCTGTTTACTACTACTCTTTATGTTCTATTTGTTAGGAAATTATAGATCCATCTACCAACTTTTCCGTTATTCCTTTATCACGCATTTTGTTGGGACAGACAGGAGCGACCTGCTCTAAACCCGTGTTCCCCCTGGGTTTTTAACAGATGGGTATGTAGATGAGTGGCGATTTTTGCTTCTTAGAACCCTTTCAAAGATTTTTATGATATGGGATGTTAGCTCTATCGGTTCTGTAGTTATTTGCTATTGCTTTCTGCCACCTTTGTAGGGGTGGGGCATGTCTGTTGTTTTGGCAATTGTGGGACGACCCCTGTGACCATGCTCCTCTCCATAGGATGTTAAAAGCACGTGTAGAGGTTCTTGCAGTTCTTGATGAACACGGAGTTCCATGAGTCTGCGCCTGGGCAGAGTGCATGGGCAGGGTCATTTATCGCCTTTTCGAAGTCTTTTTGGCGTCATTTGGGAAAATATGTTTGATATGAAGAATGAGAGAGAAGAGGAGGGAAAAGGTTAAAGATAGAAAAGAGGGTGAAAGTGTAAAGAGAAGGGAAGAGAGGAGGAAGAAAGGGAAAAAGAAAAGTTTGGACTATAGGTAAAAACCGCAAAAACTGGGTTGGAGTGGTGGTGGTGAAGGGTGTAGTGGTGGTGATGGTGGAGTAGTGGTGGTGATGGGTGGAGTAGTGGTGGTGATGTGGAGTAGTGGTGGTGATGGTGGGTAGTGGTGGTGATAGTGGAGTAGTGGTGGTGATGGTGGAGAGTGGTGGTGATAGTGGAGTAGTGGTGGTGATGGTGGAGAGGGTGGTGATAGTGGAGTAGTGGTGGTGTGGTTGGAAATTGGTGATGGTGGAGTGGTGATGGTGGAGAGTGGTGGTGATGGTGGAGTGGTGATGGTGGGTGGTGGTGGGATATTGGGAGTGGTGGGGGTGATGGTGGAGAGGGTGGTGGTGATAGTGGAGGGTGGGGTGATGGGTGGTGATGGTGGAGCGGTGGTGGGATATTGGGAGGTGGTGGTGGTGGTGATGGTTGCGGATAGCAGTTTGGTAGAATTGGTAGGTGGTGCTGGTTAGGGGGGAAGGAAGGTGGGGGAAGAGATGAGAGGGTGTAGGTGTGTGCAGGGTGGGGATGTGGTGGTGTGTGGGTGGTGGGTGATGGTGTGGTGATGGGGTGATGGTGTGTGTGATGGGGTGATGGTGGTGTGTGTGGTGGTGGAGTGATGGTGGTGTGTGTGTGGTGGTGGGTGGGTGGTGTGTGTTTGGTGGGGGTGATGGTGTGTGTGGTGGTGGGGTGATGGTGGTGTGTAGTCACGATGGTGGGAGTAGTCACGAAAGCGCTTGGAATTCTTCTATTTTTTCATAGTGGTTGTCTTGCATATTTTGATATCACCTGTTTACTGTGATCTTTTGCATGCATATATATATATATATATATATATATATATATGTATATATATATATACAACTGGAGGAAATAATAGCTAGGACTGAGTATACTACAAATTCTAATCACACAATAGAGCGGAAAAATAATGTGAAAGACCTGGGTGTGGTAATGTCCGAAGACCTCACCTTCAAGGACCACTACAATGCCACTATCACATCTGCGAGGAAACTGATAGGATGGATAATGAGAACATTCAAGACAAGGGATGCTAAGCCAATGATGATCCTTTTTAAATCACTTGTTCTCTCTAGGCTAGAATACTGCTGTACATTAACATCTCCATTCAAGGCGGTGAAATTGCAGATCTAGAGAATGTACAGAGAACCTTTACTGCATAAGTTCCATCAAACACCTTAACTACAGGGGAACGCCTGGAACCACTAGACTTATATTCACTGGAGCGCAGGCGAGAGAGATATATCATAATCTACACCTGGAAGATTCTGGAGGGACTGGTCCCTAATTTTCACACATAAATCACGTCATACGAAAGCAATAGACTTGACAGACGGTGCAACGTACCCCCAGTGAAAAGTAGGGGCGCCACTGGTACACTAAGAGAAAACACAATAAGTGTCCGGGGCCCAAGACTGTTCAACAGCCTCCCACCAACCATAAGGGGCATTACCAGTAGACCTCTGGTTGCCTTCAAGAGGGAGCTGGACAGATACCTAAAGTCAGTGCCAGATCAGCCGGGCTGTAGTTCGTACGTTGGACTACGTGCAGCCAGCAGTAACAGCCTCGTTGATCAGGCCCTGATCCACCGGGAGGCCTGGTCATAGACCGGGCCGCGGGGACGTCGATCCCCGGAATGCCCTCCAGGTAGATGTGCACACACACACACAATTAGGGTTGTAGTGAATTGTGCACCTCTATATATTTTACAATTCAGAACACACTCAGATTAACTAGGAACATTTTCCATATGAGGATTATATGGAAGAGAAAAAAACCTAGCTATGTGTGTATGTAGGCACATGATTGAGTGTGTGTGTGTGTGTGTGTGTGTGAGTGAGTGTTTAACGTGTACGTAGCAGCCTTCGTAATGTATGCTTGTGCATATAAGTGTAGGCGGGTGGTGGTGTAGGTGGGCGCCTGCCATCACTCTTGTGAGGATGTTCTTGTTGTTTCGGGTGGAACAGCAGCAGCAGCAGCCGCGGGGGACACTTAAGAGGTGCAGCAGCAAGTGACACTGCCGAGGTGCAGCAGTAGGTGACATTGCCGAGGTGCAGCAGCAACAGCAGACACTGACGAGGTGTGGGAAGACTACCTGCTCTTCGTCCCGTGTCTTACCAAACACTCCATGTTCCTTCACCTGTAAGCAACACACTGCTCGCTCGCCATCATAACAACATTTCACCTTTGCGTAAAAGCTGAGCCTGACCAAGGTGCGCCACACGTGCCATAACGGTGCCGGTTCAGTGCTCTTCATAGCTCACTGGTAGCACGTTCCACTCACAACCGCAAGGGCATGGGTTTAATCCTAAACAGGGTGAGACATAGGTCGAGTCTTCTAACCTGTGGTAACTTCAAGAAGCATTTAAATAATTATTAGAGGAGTTAACTGCCTGTGGAAATAAACCACATGGCTTGGCGCCAGTTATTAACCCTCAGGGGTTAATAGTCCCAATAATTCTTCCCATATCGTGACCCGGGTAGCAGCTGTAGGAGGTACTGCAAGACTACTGGAAGGATGCAGCCAGTCTGAGTCTTCTTGAACGAAGTCTTCATTAAAATACAACTCTGTTTGGCCACACAAACCAAGGCGTTACCACTTCACTTTATACTGCAAGTTATAACTGGGAGGCAGCCAGAGATTTGACATTCTTTTCGGAGTGAATGTTGAGTAGCAGCAGTGAATGTTGAGTAGCAGCAGTGAATGTTGTGTAGCAGCAGTGAATGTTGAGTAGCAGCAGTGAATGTTGTGTAGCAGCAGTGAATGTTGAGTAGCAGCAGTGAATGTTGTGTAGCAGCAGGAATGTTGTGAGCAGCAGTGAATGTTGAGTAGCAGCAGTGAATGTTGTGTAGGCAGTGAATGTTGGTAGCAGCAGTGAATGTTGTGTAGCAGCATGAATGTTGAGTATCAGATGAATGTTGTGTACAGCAGTGAATGTTGTGTAGCAGCAGTGAATGTTGTGTATCAGCAGTGAATGTTGTGTAGCAGCAGTGAATGTTGTGTAGCGCAGTGAATGTTGTGTAGCAGCAGTGAATGTTGAGTAGCAGCAGTGAATGTTGTGTAGCAGCAGTGAATGTTGAGTAGCAGCAGTGAATGTTGTGTAGCAGCAGTGAATGTTGAGTAGCAGCAGTGAATGTTGTGTAGCAGAAGTGAATGTTGAGTAGCAGCAGTGAATGTTGTGTAGCAGCAGTGAATGTTGTGTAGCAGCAGTGAATGTTGTGTAGCAGCAGTGAATGTTGAGTAGCAGCAGTGAATGTTGTGTTGCAGCAGTGAATGTTGTGTAGCAGCAGTGAATGTTGAGTAGCAGCAGTGAATGTTGTGTAGCAGCAGTGAATGCGGTGTAGCAGCAGAGAATGTTGTGTAGCAGCAGTGAATGTTGTGTAGCAGCAGTGAATGTTGAGTAGCAGCAGTGAATGTTGTGTAGCAGCAGTGAATGTTGTGTAGCAGCAGTGAATGTTTGTAGCAAGCAGTGAATGTTGGTAGCAGCGAAGTGAATGTTGTGAGCAACATGAATGTTGTGTAGAAGCAGTGAATGTTGAGTAGCAGCAGTGAATGTTGTGTAGCAGCAGTGAATGTTGTGTAGTAACAGTGTTGTGAAGCAACAGTGTTGTGTAGCAACAGTGTTGTGTAGCAACAGTGTTGTGCAGCAACAGTGTTGTGTAGTAACAGTGTTGTGCAGCAACAGTGTTGTGTAGCAACAGTGTTGTGTAGTAACAGTGTTGTGTAGTAACAGTGTTGTGTAGTAACAGTGTTGTGTAGTAACAGTGTTTTGCAGCAACAGTGTTGTGTAGAACAGTGTGTGTAGTAACAGTGTTTGTAGTAACAGTGTTGTGTAGCCAACAGTGTTGTGTAGAACAGTGTTGTGTAGTAACAGTGTTGTGTAGTAACAGTGTTGTGTAGTAACAGTGTTGTGTAGTAACAGTGTTGTGCAGCAACAGTGTTGTGTAGCAACAGTGTTGTGTAGTAACAGTGTTGTGTAGTAACAGTGTTGTGTAGTAACAGTGTTGTGTAGCAACAGTGTTGTGTAGTAACAGTGTTGTGTAGTAACAGTGTTGTGTAGTAACATTGTTGTGTAGTAACAGTGTTTTGCAGCAACAGTGTTGTGTAGCAACAGTGTTGTGTAGCAACAGTGTTGTGTAGTAACAGTGTTGTGTAGTAACAGTGTTGTGTAGTAACAGTGTTGTGTAGTAACAGTGTTTTGCAGCAACAGTGTTTGTAGCAACAGTGTTGTGTAGCAACAGTGTTGTGTAGCAACAGTGTTGTGTAGTAACAGTTTTGTGTAGCAACAGTGTTGTGTAGCAACAGTGTTGTGTAGTAACAGTGTTGTGTAGCAACAGTGTTGTGTAGCAACAGTGTTGTGTAGCAACAGTGTTGTGTAGTAACAGTTTTGTGTAGCAACAGTGTTGTGTAGCAACAGTGTTGTGTAGCAACTTAGAGTGTGTGTAGCAACAGTTTTGTGTAGCAACAGTGTTGTGTAGCAACAGTGTTGTGTAGCAACAGTTTTGTGTAGCAACAGTGTTGTGTAGCAACAGTGTTGTGTAGCAAGTGTTGTGTAGCAACAGTGTTGTGTAGCAACAGTGTTGTGTAGCAACAGTGTTGTGTAGCAACAGTGTTGTGTACGCAACAGTGTTGTGAGCAGCAGTGTTGTGTGGCAGCAGTGTTGTGTAGCAACACTGTTGTGTAGCAACACTGTTGTGTAGCAGCAGTGTTGTGTAGCAACAGTGTTGTGTAGCAACAGTGTTGTGTAGCAACTGTTGTGTAGCAACAGTGTTGTGTAGCAACAGTGTTGTGTAGCAGCAGTGTTGTGTAGCAGCAGTGTTGTGTAGCAACAGTGTTGTGTAGCAAAGTGTTGTGTCGCAGCAGTGTTGTGTAGCACAGTGTTGTGTAGCAACAGTGTTGTGTAGCAAAGTGTTGTGTCGCAGCAGTGTTGTGTAGCAACAGTGTTGTGTAGCAGCAGTGTTGTGACAGCAGTGTTGTGTAGCAACAGTGTTGTGTAGCAACAGTGTTGTGTAGCAGCAGTGTTGTGTAGCAGCAGTGTTGTGTAGCAACAGTGTTGTGTAGCAACAGTGTTGTGTAGCAGCAGTGTTGTGTAGCAGCAGTGTTGTGTAGCAACAGTGTTGTGTAGCAACAGTGTTGTGTAGCAGCAGTGTTGTGTAGCAGCAGTGTTGTGTAGCAGCAGTGTTGTGTAGCAGCAGTTAGTGTTGTGTAGCGACAGTGTTGTGTAGCAGCAGTGTTGTGTAGCAGCAGTGTTGTGTAGCAGCAGTGTTGTGTAGCAACAGTGTTGTGTAGCAACAGTGTTGTGTAGCAGTGTTGTTGCGCAGTGTTGTGTAGCAGCAGTTAGTGTTGTGTAGCGACAGTGTTGTGTAGCAGTTGTTGTGTAGCAGCTGTTGTGTAGCAGCAGTTAGTGTTGTGTAGCGACAGTGTTGTGTAGCAGCAGTGTTGTGTAGCAGCAGTTAGTGTTGTGTAGCAACAGTGTTGTGTAGCAACTGTTGTGTAGCAACAGTTAGTGTTGTGTAGCGACAGTGTTGTGTAGCAACTGTTGTGTAGCAGCAGTTAATGTTGTGTAGCGACAGTGTTGTGTAGCAACAGTGTTGTGTAGCAGCAACAACAACAGTAGCAATAACAACAACAGTATCAACAACAGTAAAACAATAATGGGATTAACAATAGGAACAGTAGCAGTGATAACAATAACGGCCACAACAGTAAAAAAGAATAATATCAGTAACAACAGTAGCAGCAGCAGTAGCAGCTTAACGGTAATAGTAGCATCAGGAAGCGTGACCCTCTAAAGTGTCATCACAAATTTGTAGCTCTGTAAAAATAACTGACTCAGCTGTCGTTACCTCGAGAGGGGAACAAGGTAGAGTGTGTCTAGTGTAGTGTGGAACAAGGTAGAGTGTGTCTAGTGTAGTGTGGAACAAGGTAGAGTGTGTCTAGTGTAGTGTGGAACAAGGTAGAGTGTGTCTAGTGTAGTGTGGAACAAGGTAGTGTGTGTCTAGTGTAGTGTGGAACAAGGTAGAGTGTGTCTAGTGTAGTGTGGAACAAGGTAGAGTGTGTCTAGTGTAGTGTGGAACAAGGTGGAGTGTGTCTAGTGTAGTGTGGAACAAGGTAGAGTGTGTCTAGTGTAGTGTGGAACAAGGTGGAGTGTGTCTAGTGTAGTGTGGAACAAGGTAGAGTGTGTCTAGTGTAGTGTGGAACAAGGTAGAGTGTGTCTAGTGTAGTGTGGAACAAGGTAGAGTGTGTCCAGTGTAGTGTGGAACAAGGTAGAGTGTGTCTAGTGTATTGTGGAACAAGGTAGAGTGTGTCTAGTGTAGTGTGGAACAAGGTAGAATGTGTCTAGTGTAGTGTGGAACAAGGTAGAGTGTGTATAGTGTAGTGTGGAACAAGGTAGAGTGTGTCTGAGTGTAGTGTGGAACAAGGTGGAGTGTGTCTAGTGTAGTGTGGAACAAGGTAGTGTGTCTAGTGTAGTGTGGAACAAGGTGGAGTGTGTCTAGTGTAGTGTGGAACAAGGTAGAGTGTGTCTAGTGTATTGTGGAACAAGGTAGAGTGTGTCTAGTGTAGTGTGGAACAAGGTAGAGTGTGTCTATTGTAGTGTGGAACAAGGTGGAGTGTGTCTAGTGTAGTGTGGAACAAGGTAGAGTGTGTCTAGTGTAGTGTGGAACAAGGTAGAGTGTGTCTAGTGTAGTGTGGAACAAGGTAGAGTGTGTCTAGTGTAGTGTGGAACAAGGTAGAGTGTGTCTAGTGTAGTGTGGAACAAGGTAGAGTGTGTCTAGTGTAGTGTGTAACAAGGTGGAGTGTGTCTAGTGTACTGTGGACCAAGGTAGAGTGTGTCTAGTGTAGTGTGGAACAAGGTAGTGTGTGTCTAGTGTAGTGTGGAACAAGGTGAAGTGTGTCTAGTGTAGTGTGGAACAAGGTAGAGTGTGTCTAGTGTAGTGTGGAACAAGGTAGAGTGTGTCTAGTGTAGTGTGGAACAAGGTGGAGTGTGTCTAGTGTAGTGTGGAACAAGGTAGAGTGTGTCTAGTGTAGTGTGGAACAAGGTAGAGTGTGTCTAGTGTAGTGTGGAACAAGGTAGAGTGTGTCTAGTGTAGTGTGGAACAAGGTAGAGTGTGTCTAGTGTAGTGTGGAACAAGGTAGAGTGTGTCTAGTGTAGTGTGGAACAAGGTAGAGTGTGTCTAGTGTAGTGTGGAACAAGGTGGAGTGTGTCTAGTGTAGTGTGGAACAAGGTAGAGTGTGTCTAGTGTAGTGTGGAACAAGGTGGAGTGTGTCTAGTGTAGTGTGGAACAAGGTAGAGTGTGTCTAGTGTAGTGTGGAACAAGGTAGTGTGTCTAGTGTAGTGTGGAACAAGGTGGAGTGTGTCTAGTGTAGTGTGGAACAAGGTAGAGTGTGTCTAGTGTAGTGTGGAACAATGTAGAGTGTGTCTAGTGTAGTGTGGAACAAGGTGGAGTGTGTCTAGTGTAGTGTGGAACAAGGTAGAGTGTGTCTAGTGTAGTGTGGAACAAGGTAGTGTGTCTAGTGTAGTGTGGAACAAGGTGGAGTGTGTCTAGTGTAGTGTGGAACAAGGTAGAGTGTGTCTAGTGTAGTGTGGAACAATGTAGAGTGTGTCTAGTGTAGTGTGGAACAAGGTAGAGTGTGTCTAGTGTAGTGTGGAACAAGGTAGAGTGTGTCTAGTGTAGTGTGGAACAAGGTGGAGTGTGTCTAGTGTAGTGTGGAACAAGGTAGTGTGTGTCTAGTGTAGTGTGGAACAAGGTAGAGTGTGTCTAGTGTAGTGTGGAACAAGGTAGAGTGTGTCTAGTGTAGTGTGGAACAAGGTGGAGTGTGTCTAGTGTAGTGTGGAACAAGGTAGAGTGTGTCTAGTGTAGTGTGGAACAAGGTAGAGTGTGTCTAGTGTAGTGTGGAACAAGGTGGAGTGTGTCTAGTGTCTGCTTGGGTATCAGGCTGGCTGGCTACCAGGCTGGCTGGCTACCAGGCTGGCTGGCTACCAGGCTGGCTACCAGGCTGGCTATCAGGCTGGCTGGCTGGTGGGTTTCCCAGTTGAATGAGGTGCCTTTTTTATTTTCTTTGACAATTTATGACATTTCAATTTAGAATTATTAATTATCATTAAAAACTTTAGAAACACTTGTAAATACTATTTACGGGTTATTTGTTTTTTACAAGCCTAGCCCAGGGCCGGGCTGTCCCTGGAGGAGAACTCTCGAAACCTCTCAAAGGTATAATACTTTTATCAAGCATTGACAGTAAATGGACCTAATTTTATAGATTTTTTTCGTATTTGGAATATTATTGATATTTAATGACATCATTTAGTAAAGACTATAAGTTACGATCTCTTTGAATTTACGACACAGATATATAAGTCATGTGTAGCAGAAGTGGAGGGTATCTACTGTACTTGTCAGGGAAAGTTCCCCAGTTGTGGTCATCACAGGAAAAATTAGTTTATAAAGCAAAAATTAAGGTGGATCGTAATGAAAGATGAAAAAATCAAGTAAAAATCACACAAAGAAAGAGAGAGAGAGAGAGAGGGGGGGAAGAGATGAAGGACGTACAGCTGGCCAGACTATGGAAGGACATAGAGGGCACCAAGACTGTCTTCTCAAAAACGAAGACACCGTAACGACCTTCCAAGGTGGGCTGGTATCTAGAGTTTTGTGGCCGGAGATGTAGCGATGAACCTCCAAACCTCCTTAGCTCCCCTAAGGAAGAGTCACCGTTCTTCCGTCACTCAGGTGGAGCAGTGGAACAAGTCTGCTCTCAGGCAGCTCAGACCAATGGGTACATGGGGGAAAGGAACGAAGGCTCCTGCAAGAATACTTCGCGTCCCTGCTTCAGAATCATACATATAGTACATATGTTTGTCGGGGGTGACCACACACACGGCTAGGACCTGATGACACACACAGGTTACCAGTGGTCAAACATCAATGTGAAGTTGCTTAAGGCCAAATGAAACAAAGAGGAAATTTACTTGAAACCTTTACGTTAAGTGAAGTTAATACTGGTAACCACAAATATCCTTCAAGCATAGATAACAAACACCAGGGAATAAGTTGACAGGAAGATCACCGTACCTTGTCAGGAGAAGTTGAGTGAAGTATTGAACCTCACTCCAGGAGAAGTTGTGAGTGAGGTATTGAACCTCACTCCAGGAGAAGAGTGAGGCATTGAACCACTCCAGGTTGGAGTGAGGTATTGAACCTCACTCCAGGAGAAGTTGTGAGTGAGGTATTGAACCTCACTCCAGGAGAAGTTGTGAGTGAAGTATTGAACCTCACTAAAGGAGAAGTTGTGAGTGAGGTATTGAACCTCACTCCAGGAGAAGTTGTGAGTGAGGTATTGAACCTCACTCCAGGTGGACACCAGGTAAATAGAGGTTTAATCCCTAAAACAGGAATTAAAGTAAATTCTCAGTATATACATACGCTGGGAGAAATACATCTTTTGGTGTACTGTAAACTATATCCTGTGAGTACCAGAAAATTCAGGAGAGAACTGAAAATAAAAATTTGCTAAATAAGACAACGTTAAATGCACTCAGCCACTTAATGCTGCTAGAAAGCCCCTCAAGTCCGAAAATAAACTTTAGGATTATATATATATATATATATATATATATATATATATATATATATATATAAGAAATAAAATCCCCAAAAAGAAAATACTTTCATCATCATTCAACACTTTTACCTCACTCATACATAATCACTGTCTTTGCAGAGTCGCCCAGATATGACAGTTTAGAAGTCTCTCCAAACTGCCAATATCCCAAACCCCACCTTTAAAGTGCAGGCATTGTGCTTCCCATTTCCAGGACTCAAGTCCGGCTAACCGGTTTCCTGAATCCCTTCACAAAATATTACCCTGCTCACACTCCAACAGCTCGTCAAGTCCCAAAAACAATTCATCTCCATTCACTCCTATCTAACACGCTCAAAATGCTTGCTGGAAGTGTGTGTGTCGTGCCGAATAGGTAAAACTTGCAGGCGGTGGCAGTGAGCAGAGAATATTAGCAGAGAGCAGGGGAGAGGTGTTGCCGTCGGTGGCAGAGAGCAGAGACCATGGACGCTTGTTGTGTGAGGGAACGCAGGAGTCTGGCTGAGCCCCGCTGACTAGCACTCGGTAATCTGTCTCTGTTTGAGTTCTTTGTACACCTAGTGTGTCGGTGTAGTGAAATGGCAAAGATAAGACCCCGGTGTATTATTTTATGTGAATCTCTAAACCCGGGTGAGTCATTCAGCGCAAGGAATGGCGGAGGCTTGATCCTCGTCCGCTTAGAGCGAGACAAATACACTGCTTAGTTGAGCTGATCTATGTCGTCGACACATGTTACAGAACAAGCTTTTATAGACAATGTTTCTCTTTGTGTAGGGTTTTGTGCTGAGCAAAACGTTGTGCCAGAAAAAAGCATGTTCGGCAATGTGTCTTTTATTAAGTATTAAGAGCAGCACGCCGGGTGGAAGGGAAGATGGCGGCTCTACACTGATCAACCCACAAGTTGTGCTCTATCTTTTTAAAACAAAAAAGGGGTCTAGTTACAGTGTGCTGCTACCTTGTTATGGTAGTTAGTGGAACAAGCGCTAACTGTGTTTCCCCCCCTTCCCCCGCCAGATTTCATCACACAGGGTAAGTTGCATGCACGAACTGATGAAATCTGTCAAGAAAGAGACTCCAGTAGGAGGAGAAGATATCATCAAGCATGCCAGTCAGGGTTCAACACCTAGGGAGGATGGGATTTATCTTTCCCTGCCCTGTCACAGCCAGTTTTTTTTTTTTTGGTGTCCGGGGGTGGGGGGGTCCATAGACTTGCCCTTGCAATGTGTTTACGATGTTGGAATATATTTTTTTTTTTTGACCATCGTTATCCTAAGGGATTGTATCGTGTGCTGACATCGTCAGCACACACGGAAAAAACTCATACGGAAAAAAACTCATACGGAAAAAAACTCATACGGAAAAAACTCATACGGAAAAAAACATATGGGAAAACTTCATACGGAAAAACTCATAGGAAAAAACTCATTCGTGAAAAAACTTACGGGAAAAACTCATACGGGAAAAAACTCATGCGGATTTAAATTTTATGCTTATCCGGTATTTGCCGTTTGAGACAATGTATCGAGCTTCACCCCCCTTCCCCACATCTTACACAACGAACGTATTGTTTCCAACGAATTAAGCATCAACTGTGTCTTCCCCTTTTCAGAAATTGTCTTCCTATTTGTTTGACCTGGTAACTTCTCTTAGACGTAGGATAACCCAAACTGAACTAGACTAACCTAACCTAGTCTAAAATAATGCGTATTTTGGTAGGCAGTTTAGCCCACTGAGAATTTAACTCGCGTGTAAATGCGTTCGAAAAGAAACGTGGGAGTATTGCGCAAGTCGCATTGAAGAAGAGCAGAAGGTTTGTTGACGATAAGCCTCTTGGAACTGGCAATAACTGCGTCAGTAGCACTTCAGTGTTAATTCACACTTTGAAGAGGAAACCTAGCCGACACGAAACATGATCACGCGATGAGTGAGTCAGTATGAGTGTAAGAAGGATCAGGTGATGAGTGAGTCAGTATGAGTGTAAGAAGGATCAGGTGATGAGTGAGTCAGTATGAGTGTAAGAAGGATCACGCATGAGTGAGTCAGTATGAGTGTAAGAAGGATCAGGTGATGAGTGAGTCAGTATGAGTGTAAGAAGGATCAGGTGATGAGTGAGTCAGTATGAGTGTAAGAAGGATCAGGTGATGAGTGAGTCAGTATGAGTGTAAGAAGGATCACGCGATGAGTGAGTCAGTATGAGTGTAAGAAGGATCAGGTGATGAGTGAGTCAGTATGAGTGTAAGAAGGATCAGGTGATGAGTGAGTCAGTATGAGTGTAAGAAGGATCAGGTGATGAGTGAGTCAGTAAGACTGTAAGAAGGATCAGGTGATGAGTGAGTCAGTATGAGTGTAAGAAGGATCAGGTGATGAGTGAGTCAGTATGAGTGTAAGAAGGATCAGGTGATGAGTGAGTCAGTATGAGTGTAAGAAGGATCAGGTGATGAGTGAGTCAGTATGAGTGTAAGAAGGATCAGGTGATGGTGAGTCAGTATGAGTGTAAGAAGGATCAGGTGATGAGTGAGTCAGTATGAGTGTAAGAAGGATCAGGTGATGAGTGAGTCAGTATAAGTGTTAGAAGGATCAGCTTGTTTACATCAGCTGTCTACATTCCAAATGTTGTCTAACTTTTCTACAGTATCAACCTGATTTAAAAGAGAGAGAGAGAGAGAGAAGGTAGGAAGGGATAAAGTCATCATCAGCTCTACACAAACACGGACTTGACACCTCATAAGTACCACTTCCCCTTATCCCTCCTCCCTCCTTATATTTGCCTTATATTCTTAGATACTTAATGACTCAGCATTCTCTTCTAATGTATATATGTAGTTACATATGTGGACATTCAAATTGCTCTTCCACTCTTTTTTCTCTTTAATCTGTCTACGGTTAAATATATTGGGACATCAAAATTCCTCTTCTCCTCTGCCACCCTCTCTTTCCCTTGTCTCCTGTGTATAATTTCTCCTGTCTTGAGATAGGCTGTTGTGAGAGATGGTAATTTAGTGATAGTAACTCCAGTTCTGCTGGAAAAAAATCTTTGAAGCTGCCGTAGCTGATGAACCCTTACTGGAATACGTTACGATGTTCTCAGTGTCCTACTGAAGTCTCCCACCTCAGGCTGACACTTGTGAAGTCTCCCAGCTCAGGCTGACACTTCTGAAGTCTCCCAGCTCAGGCTGACACTTGTGAAGTCTCCCAGCTCAGGCTGACACTTGTGAAGTCTCCCAGCTCAGGCTGACACTTGTGAAGTCTCCCAGCTCAGGCTGACACTACCTACATCTCCCAGCTCAGGCTGACACATCTCAGCACCTTGTATGAGCACTATTCTGCGTGATGGAATATAACACGAAAATATAATTTATTCAAAGTTTATCATAAAAAATAGGATAGCAGCACACTTCTAGTATATTCAGTTTTGTTTAATAAATAAATACCCACAGGTCAACCTGCCCCATAGACTCTCTCAGCCTATTCCACACGGGTTCTCTCAGCCTGCCCCACACAGATTCTCTCAGCCTGCCCCACAGAAACTCTCTCTCAGCCTGCCCCACACAGATTCTCTCAGCCTGCCCCACAGAAACTCTCTCTCAGCCTGCCCCACACAGATTCTCTCAGCCTGCTCCACACAAACTCTCTCAGCATGCTCCACACAAACACTCTCTCAACCTGCCCAAGAAAAACACTTCCTTTCAAAGTGCCCCCACACAAACACTCCCTCTCAGCCTACCCAACACCAGAGCGACGCTCAGTCATCATCGCCCGCTACCAGTGCCCCGTGAAATGACAAGGTGGAAGTCCAGATAACCCGCATGGAGCCCTGGTTGCCTCCTTCACCCTGGCTGCCTCCTTCACCTTAGCTACCTCCTTCACCCTGGCTGCCTCCTTCACCTTAGCTACCTCCTTCACCCTGGCTGCCTCCTTCACCCTGGTTGCCGCCGGCGCCGCTCCTCGTAACCAGAACTCACATTCTCAAAGCATTCACATGATGTTTATCTTCTCTCCCATGACAGGGTATCAAGAGAACGTTCTTTTTATGACAGTGAAACACGATACCAGGAATTCTGAGTAAACATTTAAGATTTGCTTGTACCAGATGAAGGATTGGCACCGTAAAGAGTGCATACCCAGATGTACTCCTTATAGAGATATGACACTCTATAAAGAGTACATACTCAGATGTACTCCTTATAGATATTGTAGACACTAGCTGCTAGGTGCTATGTGTGTCCATATGCCCTTGCTGCATTCCACAGTTCGTCGCGTCACCACATGGACAAGACCCAGGCCGGGACTCTGCCGGTGAATAATAAGAATAATAACAATATCTTCATTTCTACAAGTACATGTACATGGTATACAGGCTAGGGATAGGGATATTTGCTGTTTGGAGGAACATAATAATAATAATCTTTATTTCTACAAGTAAATATGCAACTTATACAAGCCTAGCTGACACCAGTGACATACTACTATATAGAAAGCCGCATTTCGAGCAAATTAGGTCAATTTTGTCCCGGGGTACGACCCACACCAGTCAGCTAACACCCAGGTACCCATTTTATACTGATGGGTGAACATAAACAACCGGTGCAAGGAAACACGCCCAGTGTTTCAACCCTAGCCGGGAATCGAACCTGGACACTCACTGTGTGAGGGTCCGTGCTTCGGTAGCAAAATCCACTCTGTAGCCTGAAGGAGGTTTGCTTGTTTTCTTTGAAATTCTGAAGACTGCGCCAGGTGTGTGGAAACATTAGGACGCGTTTCCTTAAGACACCTGCTGTACATGTTCACTTATCAGTAAAATAGGTACCTGGGTGTTAGTCGACTGGTGTGGATCGCATCCTGAGGACAAAATTGACCTAATTTATCCGAAATGCTCTGCATAACAAGGGGCTTTCTATATAGTAGTATGTCACTGATGTCAGCTAGATCTGTTATACCTTGTACATGTATTTGTAGAAATAAAGATTATTATTATTATTATTATTATTATTATTATTATTATTATTATTTGGGGTGTAATGTAGTGTGTTTGAAGGTATGTTCAAGCATACACAGGAACAGTAACGCTGCCCAACTCACTCTCTCCTGGGGGTAGTCTCTAATATAGACCAATTATGGAGCACTCTCCTCCGGCTGAGGGACTGACCACCTCAAAACTACGTTTTCGAGGCTGATGGACTGATTACATCGCCTTTACATCTCTACTGCTCCTGCTGCCTCCTCTGTATTCGACTGAAGAAACCTATTGTGTATTTGAAACGTTTCAGAATAACGATATCTGTTACTTTATCAGACCAATAAATGTGTCGAGCAGCTACTAGAGATTAAAGTTGACACTATCCTCCTCGACCTACTGAAGTCTCCCAGCTTCCCGACAGAAGTCTGAAAACCCATCTTGTGTGATGGAGTAGGAGAGGAAAAAACCATCCTACGTGATGTATTAAGAAAACATGGTTTTTGCTCTAGCCTTGTAAACCGCTGTGTACAGTGGCCACAGTGTTGTGTGTCAAATTTTTTACTTGTAGACAATTCCAGGGTTCACTGCCCCCCGCAACCCGGTCCCAGACCAGTTACGAAGATATTTCACATTTACCCGGTCCCAGACCAGGCCTCCAGGTTGCTGGTCTGATCGATCAAGTTGTTAGTGCCCGCCGCCCTGCAGTCCAAAGTATGTACCACAACCCGGATAATCAGAAACTGTTTTCGAGGACTCTGTCGAGTTCCCTCTTGAAGAGAACTATCGGTTTGTTGTTGGTAGTTCCTCTTATGCATGAAGGAGGGTATTGAAGAGTCGTGGTTCCTTAACACTTATTGAGTTTTCTCTCAGTGTACTTATTACTCCTCTCCTTTTAATTGGAGGTATCCTGCGCCGTTTGCTAAGCCTCTTGTGTTCATACGTAGTAATTTTGATGTGCAGGTTTGGGACCAGTCCCTCCTGTATCTTCCAGGTGTAGATATGGCGTATCTTTCTCGCCTACGTTCTAAGGGGTACAGTTCTAGGAACGTAAAGTGCTCCCAGTAATTTAGGTGCTTGACTGAGTTTTACGAGTTGTAAAGGTTCTCTCTACATTTTCCAGCTTAGCAATTGCATCTGCCTTGAAAGGGGCTATTAATAAAAAGCAATACTCTAATCTAGAGAGAACGAATGACCTGAAGAGTATCATCATTGACTTAGCATACCTTGTTTTGAAGGTTCTAGATATCCAACTTATAATTTTTCTTGCAGTTGCGATAATAACGCTATTGTGCTCCTTGAACGTGATAGCTTGTGACATTATCACTCCCAGGTCTCTCACATTTGAGTTATATTTTATCGAGTGGTTTGAGTTTGTCTTGTATCTGATCATGTTTTTATTTCCCGTTCTTCCATAGCATGGTAACAGAAGTTTGTCCTCAGTGAAGATCATATTGTTGTCAGTAGCTCACTGGAAGACTTGGATTTCGTCAGCTTGGAGTCTCGCTGTATTCTCTGTGGATGTCACTATTATTATTAAAATAAAACTGCAGAAGCTCAGTTCGTCCAGCAAGTCGTTCACATATCCTCAAGTCTTAGGATTGTAACATTCTTCATTTATTAAACAGTGCTGGCTCCCCTTTACCTCCCAGTGGCTCTCAGTGGTTGTACATACGATGCAGAGGCATCAGTTCCTCTGGCAGGTCATTTATGTATATTAAGAATATTAAAGGTCCAAGTTCTCATCCTTGGGTGACCCCTCACTTTGTTGAGGGGAAGTGTAATGATGGAGGATGGTGACTGTGTTGTGTTGAGGGGAAGTGTAATGATGGAGGATGGTGACTGTGTTGTGTTGAGGGAAGTGTAATGATGGAGGATGGTGACTGTGTTGTGTTGAGGGGAAGTGTAATGATGGAGGATGGTGACTGTTTGTGTTGAGGGAAGTGTAATGATGGAAGATGGTGACTGTGTTGTGTTGAAGGGAAGTGTAATGATGGAGGATGGTGACTGTGTTGTGTTGAGGGAAGTGAATGATGGAGGATGGTGACTGTGTTGTGTTGAGGGAAGTGTAATGATGGAGGATGGTGACTGTGTTGTGTTGAGGGAAGTGTAATGATGGAGGATGGTGACTGTGTTGTGTTGAGGGGAAGTGTAATGATGGAGGATGGTGACTGTGTTGTGTTGAGGGGAAGTGTAATGATGGAGGATGGTGACTGTGTTATGTTGAGGGAAGTGTAATGATGGAGGATGGTGACTGTGTTGTGTTGAGGAAGTGTAATGATGGAGGATGGTGACTGTGTTGTGTTGAGGGAAGTGTAATGATGGAGGATGGTGACTGTGTTGTGTTGAGGGGAAGTGTAATGATGGAAGATGGTGACTGTGTTGTGTTGAAGGGAAGTGTAATGATGGAGGATGGTGACTGTGTTGTGTTGAGGGAAGTGTAATGATGGAGGATGGTGACTGTGTTGTGTTGAGGGGAAGTGTAATGATGGAGGATGGTGACTGTGTTGTGTTGAGGGAAGTGTAATGATGGAGGATGGTGACTGTGTTGTGTTGAGGGAAGTGTAATGATGGAGGATGGTGACTGTGTTGTGTTGAGGGAAGTGTAATGATGGAGGATGGTGACTGTGTTGTGTTGAGGGAAGTGTAATGATGGAGGATGGTGACTGTGTTGTGTTGAGGGAAGTGTAATGATGGAGGATGGTGACTGTGTTGTGTTGAGGGGAAGTGTAATGATGGAGGATGGTGACTGTGTTGTGTTGAGGGAAGTTAATGATGGAGGATGGTGACTGTGTTGTGTTGAGGAAGTGTAATGATGGAGGATGGTGACTGTGTTGTGTTGAGGGGAAGTGTAATGATGGAGGATGGTGACTGTGTTGTGTTGAGGGAAGTGTAATGATGGAGGATGGTGACTGTGTTGTGTTGAGGGAAGTGTAATGATGGAGGATGTGACTGTGTTGTGTTGAGGGAAGTGTAATGATGGAGGATGGTGACTGTGTTGTGTTGAGGGAAGTGTAATGATGGAGGATGGTGACTGTGTTGTGTTGAGGGAAGTGTAATGATGGAGGATGGTGACTGTGTTGTGTTGAGGGAAGTGTAATGATGGAGGATGGTGACTGTTGTGTTGAGGGAAGTGTAATGATGGAGGATGGTGACTGTGTTGTGTTGAGGGAAGTGTAATGATGGAGGATGGTGACTGTGTTGTGTTGAGGGAAGTGTAATGATGGGGGATGGTGACTGTGTTGTGTTGAGGGGAAGTGTAATGATGGAGGATGGTGACTGTGTTGTGTTGAGGGAAGTGTAATGATGGAGGATGGTGACTGTGTTGTGTTGAGGGGAAGTGTAATAATGGAGGATGGTGACTGTGTTGTGTTGAGGGGAAGTGTAATGATGGGGGATGGTGACTGTGTTGTGTTGAGGGAAGTGTAATGATGGAGGATGGTGACTGTGTTGTGTGGAGGGAAGTGTAATGATGGGGATGGTGACTGTGTTGTGTTGAGGGAAGTGAATGATGGGGGATGGTGACTGTGTTGTGTTGAGGGGAAGTGTAATGATGGGGGATGGTGACTGTGTTGTGTGGAGGGGAAGTGTAATGATGGAGGATGGTGACTGTGTTATGTTGAGGGGAAGTGTAATGATGGAGGATGGTGACTGTGTTGTGTGGAGGGGAAGTGTAATGATGGAGGATGGTGACTGTGTTGTGTTGAGGGGAAGTGTACTAATGGAAGGTGGTGATAGTGTTGTGTTGAGGGGAAGTGTAGTGACAGTGACTGGTTAGGGAGGGAGGGAAGTAGTGGCCACGATCACAACTGCTAAGAAAATGATAGGATGGATAATGAGAACGTTCAAAACAAGAGATACCAAGCCAGTGATGATCCTTTTCAAATCACTTGTTCTCTCAAGGCCTCCACTGGTAGAGGGTATTGCTGTACATTAACATCTCCGTTCAAAGCAGGTGAAATTGCAGATCTAGAAAATGTACAGAGAACCTTTACTGCACATATAAGTTCCATCAAACACCTTAACTACTGGGAGCGCTTGGAAGCACTTGACTTGTACTCACTGGAGCGCAGGCGAGAGAGATACATCATAATCTACACTTGAAAAATCCTAGAAGGAATGGTCACGAATCTGCACACATAAATCACTCCTTCGAAAGTAAAAGACTTGGCAGGCGGTGCAAAATACCCCAATGAAAAGTAGGGGCGCCATTGGTACACTAAGAGAAAACACAATAAGTGTCCAGGGCCCAAGACTGTTCAACAGCCTCCCACCAGCCATAAGGGAGTTGGACAGATACTTAAAGTCGGTGCCAGTAGTAACAGCCTGGTTGATCAGGCCCTGATCCACCGGGAGGCCTGATCGTGGACCGGGCCGCGGGAGAGTTGATCCCCGGAATACCCTCCAGGTAGACTCCAGGTAGGGTAGTGGCTGGTTAGGGAGGGAGGGTAGTAGTGGTGGAGGGTAGTGACTGGCTAGGGAGGGAGAGTAGTGGTGGAGGGTAGTGACTGGCTAGGGAGGGAGTAGTGGTGGAGGGTAGTGACTAGCTAGGGAGGGAGGGTAGTAGTGGAGGGTAGTGACTGGCTAGGGAGGGAGAGTAGTGGTGGAGGGTAGTGATTGGCTAGGGAGGGTAGTAGTGGTGGAGGGTAGTGACTGGCTAGGGAGGGAGAGTAGTGGTGGAGGGTAGTGACTGGCTAGGGAAGGGTAGTAGTGGTGGAGGGTAGTGACTGGCTAGGGAGGGAGAGTAGTGGTGGAGGGTAGTGACTAGCTAGGGAGGGAGGGTAGTAGTGGAGGGTAGTGACTGGCTAGGGAGGGAGAGTAGTGGTGGAGGGTAGTGACTGGCTAGGGGAGGGTAGTAGTGGTGGAGGGTAGTGACTGACTAGGGAGGGAGAGTAGTGGTGGAGGGTAGTGACTGGCTAGGGAGGGAGAGTAGTGGTGGAGGGTAGTGACTAGCTAGGGAGGGAGGGTAGTAGTGGAGGGTAGTGACTGGCTAGGAGGGAGAGAGTGGTGGAGTTTAGTGACTGGCTAGGGAGGGAGGGTAGTGGTGGAGGGTAATGACTGGCTAGGGAGGGAGGGTAGTGACTGGCTAATGAGGGAGGGTAGTGGTGGAGGGTTGTGACTGGCTAGGGAGGAAGGTAGTGGTGGGGTAATGACTGGCTAGGGAGGGAGGGTAGTGGTGGAGGGTAGTGACTGGCTAGGGGAGGGTTTTAGTGGAGGGTAGTTACTGGCTAGGAGGGAGAGTAGTGGAGGGTAGTGACTGGCTAGGAGGAGAGTAGTGGTGGAGGGTAGTGACTGGCTAGGGAGGAGAGTAGTGGTGGAGGGTAGTGACTGGCTAGGGAGGGAGGGTAGTGACTGGCTAGGGAGGGGTAGTGGTGGAGTTTAGTGACTGGCTAGGGAGGGAGAGTAGTGGTGGAGGGTAGTGACTGGCTAGGGAGGGAGAGTAGTGGTGGAGGGTAGTGACTGGTAGGGAGGGAGAGTAGTGGTGGAGGGTAGTGACTGGCTAGGGAGGAGGGTACTGGTGGAGGGTAATGACTGGCTAGGGAGGGAGGGTAGTGGTGGAGGGTAGTGACTGGCTAGGGAGGTAGAGTAGTGGTGGAGGGTAGTGACTGGCTAGGGAGGGAGGGTAGTGGTGGAGGGTAGTGACTGGCTAGGGAGGGAGAGTAGTGGTGGAGGGTAGTGACTGGCTAGGGAGGGAGGGTAGTGGTGGAGGGTAGTGACTGGCTAGGGAGGGAGAGTAGGTGGAGGTTTGTGACTGGCTAGGGAGGGAGGGTAGTGGTGGAGGGTAGTGACTGGCTGGGGAGGGAGAGTAGTGGTGGAGGGTAGTGACTGGCTAGGGAGGGAGGGTACTGGTGGAGGGTAATAACTGGCTAGGGAGGGAGGGTAGTGATGGAGGGTAGCAGTGGAGGACTGACTGGTATCATCTTGCAAGTCTCATTTATTGTTTTCTTTGTGCACCTCCTGCCAGGCCAGCATTTTTAACTTTCTAACAATCTGTTCGCTCTAATTAGCGTATAATTTGTACTTTAGTGATTTACATTGTGTTTCATATATTATAAGTTTTTTTTTATGTTAAAGAATATGTGAATAAATACTGTGATCTCTCATGTTGTGTATGGTGTATGTGTTAGAATTGTGTTGTGTATGGTGTACATGTTAGTATTGTGTTGTGTATGGTGTATGTGTTAGAATTGTGTTGTGTATGGTGTATGTGTTAGAATTGTGTTGTGTATGGTGTATGTGTTAGAATTGTGTTGTGTATATGTTGTGTCAGTACTGTGTTGTGTATGGTGCATATTGTGTCAGTACTGTGTTGGGTATGGTATGTTGTATCAGTACTGTGTTGGGTATGGTATGCTGTGTCAGTACTGTGTTGGGTATGGTATGTTGTGTCAGTACTGTGTTGGGTATGGTATGTTGTGTCAGTACTGTGTTGGGTATGGTATGTTGTGTCAGTACTGTGTTGGGTATGGTATGTTGTGTCAGTACTGTGTTGGGTATGGTATGTTGTGTCAGTACTGTGTTGGGTATGGTATGTTGTGTCAGTACTGTGTTGGGTATGGTATGTTGTGTCAGTACTGTGTTGGGTATGGTATGTTGTGTCAGTACTGTGTTGGGTATGGTATGTTGTGTCAGTACTGTGTTGGGTATGGTATGTTGTGTCAGTACTGTGTTGGGTATGGTATGTTGTGTCAGTACTGTGTTGGGTATAGTATCAACTTAAAGATTGATGACTCAAATGAGTTCTTAACGAGAGAGACAAAACGTTACAGACATCTCCATAATCTCTGATATAAGCCCAAACCCACTTGACTTCGAAGCCATTGATTGCGTGCCCATGCACTCTGCCCCAGGCTCTGACTAGTGGACCTCTATATTCGTCATGAGGTGTTAAATAGTCTCTGGAGGAGCCTGTACACTGGAGACATCCGCAGCCATTAAAAGTGGTACATGAATGGTACACAGTACCGTCAAGATGAAGGATTAGACACCTGTACAACATCTGGGTATCTTTATTTGTAGACATTTCGCCCTCCAGTGGCTTTATCAATACAAGAATATGTGGAAAAAAGTAGAACTATATACAATAGATGAGCTAATCAGTCCTTGGAGATGGTGAAGAGCACTGACATTCCATACTATCAATAACATGCAACTGCAGCACCTGCACAACCCTGCCTCTCGCAACTGCTCAACTATTACATGGTCTTGGAATCACAGGAAAACAAACAATTGCATATGTAGTGTACAGTGATTTTGCAAAAGTTTTTGGTATTTGCTATCCTGGAGTAATTGCACACAAAATGCTTGCAAAAGAAATAACTGGAAAGGCAGACAGATGGGTATTTAATTTCCTAAATAATAGAACTCAAAGAGTAATAGTCTGCATGATGTTAAATGTTAAGTGGTGTAAATAACTCATAACCACATAAACTACAGTGTAATGTTTTTCTGAGTGAATTTACAAATGTGTGATATCATTACCAAGGCGCACGTGTGCGTATGTGTGTTCTCACCAAATTGGGCGTGCGACAGTTGATACTCAGCTCCTGATCTTCTAGGGCCTTAGGCTAATGGTGGGCAAACTTAGGTTCGCGACATAAGGCTCCCGAAGCTTCTCTGTGAGGCTCTCGAAGCTTCTCTGTGAGGCTCTCGAAGCTTCTCCGAGGCTCCCGAAGCTTCTCTGTGAGGCTCCCGAAGCTTCTGTGAAGCTCCCGAGACAATATTGGGTTTCATTGTTATTTTTCCTAAAATTTTATATTAATAATCTATAGTAGTATAGTATGTACCAATTTTAGAGACGCATTTCAGAAATTAGTTCCACAATCGTATGTTCACTGCAGAGTGATCTGAAAGCTGCGTTGCTTCCAGCTTAGCATTTGATGACTCTACAGACATTGAAGATATCCCTCAGCTGGCTATATTTGTTCGCTATGTTACAAACTACGTATATGTAAAAGAAGAATTCTTAGACCTGATAAATTTAAAGGAAACCACAGAAGGTATTGACATCAAAGATGTACTTAACAAAGCTTTATTAAATGCTCAACTACCATTGCAGATGGATCACCAGCTATGGTAAGTCAAAATACTGGCCTAGTTGGGCAATTGACACATGATCTCAACTATCCCGAATATTTCTTTATCCATTGTATCATCCACCTTGAGCATTTAGTAAGTAAACACTTCAAGTTCAGCAATATCATAAATTGCGTTTTAGAAACTGTGAATTTCATTCGGACAAGTGCAAAAACACTAAGATGACTATCAACTACCAGTCTTTTGAATAAGTTTGTTGTTCTTTTTGTACCAATCATTACTTTCATGAAAGAAGAGAAAAAGAAATACCCACAACTAGAAGATCACGAATGGTTACAGGGTCTGGTGTCCTTTACAGATGTAATGCAACATCTCCACTATTTAAATCTGGCACTTCAATGAAAGAACAAAGTTATTACACAACTTGCCCAATCAGTTTTCAGTTTTCGGAATAAACTAAAACTTTTTCAAAGCGATCAAAGAAATCTGACCACTTTCACAATCTTAAATTAAGAATAACTGTTTTTCATGGTGTTGAAATTAAAGACAGTAAATTGAAACAATACGAAGGAAAGTTAGAAACACTTTATAATGATTTTGAGAATAGGTTTGAGAAACTGAAAAAAGTTTTGAATTTCTTGTGAATCCTTTAGCGATTGATGTCATCAACGATGGATGTGCTGTTGTTGCAGCTTTTGCCTTGGATGTTGATTCAATAGAAACAGAGCTTATTGAGCTGCAGGAAGATGTGGGTTTAAAGCTAGTACATAAAAGCTCACATCTCTAACTGACTTTTGGAAGCAAATCCCAGAAGCAAAGTATTCCAGGCTTCAGAAAACTGGCTTCCCACTATTCTCTGTTTTTGGGACAACTTACTACTGTGAATCTCTTCCCTGTAATGAAATTCAAGTCAAAACATCGCGCTATCCTCACTAACAGCCACCTCACTAAGCTTCTTAGAACACCTTTGACATCCTACCAGCCAGATCTTAAACTATTAACTGCAAAAATGAAGATTCAAAGTCTTCAACGAGCAGAGATTAAACATATTCTGCTTTGGTGAGCAGGACTACTATACAGTTGTATTTTTTATTTATAAATACAATTTTAAAATATTTTCTGTGGCTCTTAAATATTTAAAAATGTATGAAAAGTATCATATGTGGCTCTTCATATTGAAGAACTTTCCCTCCCTGTTCTAGGCCTTGTAATTTACCCTTGAAGCTGTGTATTGAGTTTGCCTCCATGAATGACTCATCTAAGTCATTCCACTGTTCAACCACTCTGAGACTAAAAGAAATACTTTCTTACATTCCTATGACTCACATGTTTGTGGGTCAGTGTCACAGGTGTTAGGTGTCTTTACACCCTCTCCCCTTCCTTCCTGTGTGACCATGTGGGTATGGTCACGTAACCTTCTAAGATGTATGTTCTCCACAGTTTTTTTTTTTTGACCTCATCTCAGCAGGGTGTTAATGGCTGAGGAACCAGAGAGGCGGGTGGCCTCTACCTGAGACCACTGTCAGGTGTCTCACCACACTGACTCAACCTCGAAGATTAGTGGTAGCGTGTTCGGCTTTCAGCCGAAGAATCCAGAGTCAATCCCGAGCGAGGTGGAACGTATGGGCAAGTCTCGTGACACCTGCTGCCCTAACACCTAGCAGTAAATAGACGTGCAAGAGTGAGTAGAATGTTGTGGGTGGCATCAGGAGAGGAAGAATTAGACACATGTGCAACATCTGGTATCTATCTGTAGACGTTTCGCCCTCCAGGGACTTAATATGAAGAAAGTAGAACTACATACAAATGAGGGGCTAAGTACCTCATCTTCTGTATATAGTTCTACATTCTTCACATAATGCCCTTAGATGACGAAGTGTCTACAAATAAAGATACCCAGACGTTGCACATGTGTCTAATTCTTCAACTTATTGGTATTATATACCAGTCATGTATATCAGAGAGAGGAGCTGAGGACCTCAGTGGAAATAAGCCACATTGTTAAAGTGTCTTGTGTTACCGTGCGTTACTAATCTGAATATAGTCTACTACAAGGAGGTCTCACAGGTCTGAGTCCTGCTGGTGGTTGGGTCTGCATTCCTCAGGAGAAATACCACGCCAATCGTTTTAAACATGTAAATTTCACCGTAAGCTGAGTGGTGGAGTTTTGCAGTGTTTCTTCTCAGCATTTTCACCGTAACAACAGCAAAAACAACAGTAACTACAACAGCTATGTGTAGGAATTTCGCTCTGTGGAAGGCTTTATCAAGTCTGACTTTATAAAGCTCTGTGAAATATGGTTTGTCGTAGTTTTGCTGTGCACCAGATGACTTTCAGGGAACAGCGACACAACAAGTTGCTGCTGTTGCTGCCTAGTTTGTGGTGGATGTGTTGCTGGTGTATTGTTAATGTTGTGTTGTGATGTAATGGGTGTTGTGTTGTTGAGATGTTGCATTGTGAGGTTATATTATAATGTTTCGTTGTGGTAGCTGGGTTGTAGATGTATTGTGATGCTGTGTTGTTGATGTGTTGGCTAGTGCAACACAACTGTATCTTGATACAGAAAAGATCTTCGATAACTTTTTTTGTTTTGCCTGACATCTAGTTACAAATGAGCAGGGATGGATTTGATAGGGACCTGCCCTCCTAGTGTTTACATTCTTACTTTGCTAGTTGGCTCTGCCTCTGTTGTCTTCTGTGCCTCATCTTTCACAGTATAGACGTCTCCATACTGTTGCTTCAGCTCCACGTTGTTCCAGACTGTGGAGCTGAACTCTTCTCCAGGCTGAGGGACTGACCACCTCACAACTACGCCTTCAAGGGTGATGGACTGATTATATCGTCTTCACATCTCTACTACTTCTGTACTCGACTGAAGAAGCCTACTGTGTAGGCGAAACGTTTCGGAATGAAGATACCTAACTGTTGCACACGTGTCTTACTTATAATTACACCACCATCACTACTACCACAACCTCCACCATCACCAGTCCAGCATCACTGCCACCATCGCCTCAAGGAACACCATCACTAACAACATCAGTACCACCAACACCATCACAACTGCTAACATCATCACCACCACTAACACAATCACCACCACTAACACCACCACCATCACTAACACCATCGAAACCACTAACACCACCACCATCACTAACACCATCACCACTACCATCACCACCACTACCACCATCACCACCACCACCGCTACCACTATCATTACTACGCTTTAAACGGCTGAGAATTTACTACGTCAGTTGCTATTAAAGCAGACAATATATATCTACCCGTGAAAAGCACTTCATCTTCAGCGTAGTAATAAATCTTGTGTGTGTGTGTGTGTGTGTACTCACCTAGTTGTGGTTGCAGGGGTCGAGTCATAGCTCCAGGCCCGACTCTTCACTGGCCTCTGCTGGGTCACTCTCCCCGCACCATGAGCTTTGTCATACCTCTTCTTAAAGCTATGAATGGATCCTGCCTCCACTACATCAAGCTTCCCAAACTATTCCAATTCCTGACAACTCTGTGACTGAAGAAATACTTCCTAACATCCCTTGATTCATCTGAGTCTTCAACTTCCAACTGTGTCCCCTTGTTGTTGTGTCCCATCTCTGGAACATTATGTCTCTGTCCACCTTGTCAATTCCTCTCAGTATTTTATATGTCGTTATCATGTCCCCCTTTCTCTCCAGTCCTCCAGTGTCGTCAGGTCGATTTCCCTTAACCTCTCCTCGTAGGACATACCCCTTAGCCCCAGGACTAGTCTTGTGGCAAACCTTTGCACTTTCTCTAGTTTCTTTACGTGCTTGGCTAGTGTGGGTTCCAAACTGGTGCTGCATACTCCGATATGGGCCTAACGTACACAGTGTACAGGGTTCTGAACGATTCCTTATTAAGATGTCGGAATGCTGTTCTTAGGTTTGCTAGGCGCCCAGTTATTTGGTTGATGTGCGCCTCAGGAGATGTGCCTGGCGTTATACTCACCCCAAGATCTTTTTCTTGATTGAGGTTTGTAGTCTCTGTCCCCCTAGACTGTACTCCGTCTGCGGTCTTCTTTGCCCTTCCCCAATCTTTTATGACTTTGCACTTGGTGGGGTTGAACTCCAGGAGCCAATTTTTTGGGCCAGGCTTGCAGCCTGTCCAGATCCCTTTAGTAGTTCTGCCTGGTCCTCGTTCGATTGAATTCTTCTCATCAACTTCACATCATCTGCAAACAGGGACACTTCGGAGTCTATTCCTTCCGTCATATCGTTCACAAATACCAGAAACAGCACCGGGCCTAGGACTGACCCTGTGGAACCCGCTCGTCACCGGCGCCCACTCTGACACCTCGCCACGTACCATGACTCGCTGCTGTCTTCCTGACAGGTATTCCCTGATCCATTGTAGTGCCTTCCCCGTTATCCTGCCTGGTCCTCCAGCTTTCACTAATCTCTTGTGTGTGGAACTGTGTCAAACGCCTTCTTACAGTCCAAGAAAATGCAAGCTACCCACCCCTCTCTCTCTTGTCTTACTGCTGTCACCCTGTCATAGAACTCCAGTAGGTTTATGACACAGGATTTCCGTCCCTGAAACCGTGTTGGCCGTCGTTGATAAGCTCATTCCTTTCTAGTTGTTCCACCACTCTTCTCCTGATAATCTTCTCCATGACCTTGCTTACTATACATGTCAGTGACACTGGTCTGTAGTTTAGTGCTACGTTGCTGTCTCCTTTTTAAAATTGGGACTACATTTGCTGTCTTCCATACCTCAGGTAGTTGCCCTGTTTCAATAGATGTGTTGAAGATTGTTGTTAGGGGGTAAAATACCTCCTCTGCTCCCTCTCAGGACCCATGGAGAAATGTTATCCGGCCCCATCGCCTTTGAGGTATCTAGCTCGCTTAGTAGCCTCTTCACTTCCTCCTCAGTTGTGTGTATTGTGTCCAGCACCTGATGGTGTACTCCACCTCTCCGCCTTTCTGGAGGCCCTTCTATCTCCTCTGTGAACACCTCTTTGAATCTCATGTTGAGCTCCTGCACACTTCAGGTCATTTCTGTGACCTCCCCTCCTTCCTTCTCAGCCTGATACCTGGTCCTTGACTGTTGTTCTCCTCCTGATGTGGCTGTACAACAGCCTTGGGTCAGATTTGGCTTTCGCTGCTATGTCATTCTCGTATTGTCTTTGGGCCTCCCTTTTTACCTGTGCATATTCATTTCTGGCTCTACGACTGCTCCCCTTATTCTCCTGGGTCATTTGCCTTCTATACTTCTTCCATTCCCTGGCACACTTGGTTTTGGCTTCCTGCACCTTTGGGTGAACCATGGCCCCATCCTGGCTTTTTCGTTTTCCTGTTACCCTTGGGTATAAACCTCTCCTCAGCTTCCTTGTAAATTGTTGTCATATATTCCATCATCTCTTTTACTGACTTCCCTGCCAGCTCTCTGTCCCACTGAACTCCGTGCAGGAAATTCTTCATGCCTACGTAGTCCCTTCTTGTAGTTTGGCTTCATCTGTCCAGTCCTTCATGTGTGTGTGTGTGTGGAAGAGAGAGAGAGAGAAGAGAGAGAGAGAGAGAGAGAGAGAGAGAGGAGAGAGAGAGAGAGAGAGAGAGAGAGAGAGAGAGAGAAGAAAAAATTTGCAGACTTCTTGCATTTGCGCTCCTACTTTCTTAGAGAGCCCCTACGTACTCGCAGACACTGATCTGGCACACCATGCGGTGATGGGTATGTGGGTCAGCCTGACACTAGCAGCAACAGCCTGGTCGACCAGGCAGTCAAGAAGAAAGCCTGGCCCAGGGCCAGGTCGCAGAGTAAGAAAACTCGAAACAGGTTGGCTGATACGAGGAAAAGAGGAGACACAATAACAACATAATAGATCATAAAAATGTTTGAGAGAATAAAAAAAAAAGATATATGTTTGTACCTTCATCTGGGCGATCAAGAAAGAAGATGCCATAGTTGTAAATTGAGGAAAGAATGGAGCGGTAAAGACGGTAGAAAGTTTAAAGTTTTTTTTTTTTTACGGAGTTGTGGTTTAGAAGTGCGTCAGTAAGTGCTACATAGTGAAGGTGGAACACTCACCAGCATAACTCACCTCTCTCTCTCTCTCTCTCTCTCCTCATGGGTCTACTGGCACATACTAGGTGGCACCAACGTTTCCTACGAAGCTACTACAAGGCACTGAATTTGAATCTCTGAGTACCTTTGGGAAAGGGATGGAAAAATGCGTGGGTGGAATGGGTAGTTTTGATAATGACCTGTCTTGTTTGTGTTCCTCCATTCTTACGTTCTTAAGAGACGTAGAATTAAGAACGAGTTGACTGAGACGTACTAACGAAAAACAGGAATAAATACAGGGAATATAAATAACGTGTTGAAAATTCTAACCAAGACAACTCGCATTAGTGGATTCACGTTGGATAATTTAGATCTAGAAAGAATATAGGAAAGCGTTGTTGCGGTAATAGAGTTGTAGAGGAGTGGATTATTATTATAATCAAAAAAGCGCTAAACCACAAGGGTCATACAGCGCTAGATGAGTGGAACAAAGTACTAAGCAGCGTACTGAAGCGAGTACTTTGGGCGTTTTTTGGTAAAGATATTTACGCAGATGTTGCATAAGTGTTTATGTCATCAATTTTGTCGTATTATACCAGTGAATTAATGTCTGTCATCTTTGTGTATGTGTTTTCTATTGCATTTATGTCTCTTTTCTAACATGGAGACCATAAGTTATCTGCATAAATCATTAAGCCATGTTTCTATCCAGCCTAGAGGGTCTACAGTCACAGCCTAGAGGGTCTACAGTCACAGCCTGGCCCAGTTCTTGCATCTGTATGTTTATTTAGCTACAGTTACAAATAAGTTCAATTATCATTCATGGTGTAAATTACGAGGATAACTCGAGTGCTTGTCGGTGCTCTGTTTCTGTCTTCTGTGTACTGTGTTTTCTCTTCTGTTGTTTGTACCCTGTCTTCTTTTTCCGTGTCCTGTCTTCCTGATCTGTGCCCTGTCTTCGGTGCTGTGTGCCCTGTCTTCTGTGCTCTGTGCCCTGCCTGTGCTCTGTGCCCTGTCTTCTGTGCCTGTGCCCTGCCTGTGCTGTGTGCCCTGCCTGTCTGTGTGCCCTGCCCGTCGCTGCGCTCTGCGTGTGCGCTGCGCTCTGGTACCATGCCGTTGTGTTGGTGCTGGTGCTTGTAGCACGGTCAGACGACCTCTGGCGTGTTAGTCATCCATGACGTAGTGTTGGTGGTGTGGCTAGTGTTCACCTCCAGGATACAGCCACGCTTGTAACCTATCCCTTTAAGGGATAGTGCTGGTAAAGGGCTCTTGATCCTAGCAATTAAAACAACCTACATTTCTTGGAACAAACCTTTTGCCTCCCATTACACAGGCACTGTGTGACCTTTACAAGTTTAGTTCTTCCTTGATGAATATAATAATACTGTAACCTGTAAATATATGTATATATACCAGGGCTGTGGCCTCCTTTGAACTGTGTGTTGCTAGCACCAACAACCTGGTTGCTCAGGACATCAGTTCTTAGGCCTGATCTGGGACCGGTGGAAGCAATGAGTCCGTTTAGGAGAGGGGGCTTAGATGCGGTCATCTGACAGTCGTTGACAACAATGGTATAGCTCCACTCCGCAATTGTGGCAGAAAACACTAGTAGCCAAGAATTACAGATCGATAGCACTAACGTCTCACATTTTAAAGAAATCTTTGAAAGGGACTTAGAAGCAAGATTGCTAACCACTCGGATTCACAACAGTTGCACAACCCAGGACAGCTGTCAGTAGTGTACTGAATCACTATGTATTATACTTGTGTGTTTCACTACGAGCGTTAATATCTCCAAAGTACCCACCCAACACAGCAACCCAGCTCAGCATATCTTGTCTTGAAAGTTGTAGTTAACCACTCTGTTATTTTCCTTAAGCCACATTGTTTGATGCTTGACTGTGAGATCTCACTTCCAAGTCTCACATGGAGCTTAACTATGTTGAATGATTTAAGTTTGTGCTGTACTTTATTTCCTTCATTCTTCCATAGCAGAGCAACTGCAATTTGTCTTTAATAACCATTATATTGTTGTCTGAAGTCCACTGATTTATATTCACATAAAGATTCGCTGTGTCTTCGACCGACGTCACTCTCTTAGAGATTCTGGTATCATCAGCTAAGGATGTTACGGTTCTATTATTTATACCCTTATCTGTGTCGGATATAAGAATAAGAAACAGAAGTGGTGTGAGTGCTGTGCCTTGAGGAATAGCTTTTCAGTGTAGTCGCCTCTGATTTCATTCTGTTTACGTCTACACTTTGTTTCCTGTTTGTTAAGAAGTTAACTATCAATTTGCCTACTTTTCCAATTATTCTTTATGCACGCATTTTGTGCGCTATCACACCATGGGCGCACTTGTCATAAAGCTTTTGGAAAATCAGCTCAAACTGCATCAGCGTTTAGGTTGTCTTTCAGTGCACACAAGACCATGTCGTAATGGTCCAGCAATTGTGAGATGCAGGACCGACCTGTTCTAAACTCAGGTTGCTCTGGAATGTTGCAATTCCATGTGACTGGTATTCTTGCTTTTAAGGACCTGTTCAAAGATTTTGAAAATGTGTAAGACTATCCCTATTGGTCTATAGTTTTTCACTATCTCTTTAATGCCACTATTGTGAGGTGGGTCCATATCAGTGGTTTAAAATGACTGTGGGACGACACGTGTTTCCAGGCTCTTTCTCTACATACTACTAAAGGCCCGAAATAGTGTTGTCTTGCAATTTTTCATAGATATGGAGTTTCACGAGTCTGGGTTGGAACAGAAAAGGTGTATATAGATTCTTCAAAGTCATCCGGGGAGAAGGTTACATCAGAAATTTTGAAGATGTCGGCGGTATTTTGAGTCGCATTTATGAAAAACTCGCCAGTGTCTTCCGCCTGCAGACTGGTGAGTGATTCATTTAAGTATTTCGCTCATTTGCTTGCTATCAGCAGTGTATGGTTCATCTTCTTTAAGTAAATGCCCTATACTGCATGTGGTTTTCAGAGCTCTGCTCTGTGCTGATAATAGTACTCATGACTACAAATACACACACTTGTACTCCAAACATGTTGCTGATATAAAAGTTCTTGTACAGGGTATATGCACCAAGAGGTGTGTGTCTCTCAAATTATATACACTGAGAGGTGTGTATCTCTTGAATTGTATACCCTGAGAGGTGTGTATCTCTTGAATTATATACCCTGAGAGGTGTGTATCTCTTGAATTATATATCCTGAGAGGTGTGTATCTCTTGAACTATATACACTGAGAGGTGTGTATCTCTTGAATTATATACACTGAGAGGTGTGTATCTCAGAGTATATAACCTGAGAGGTGTGCATATTTTAGGTATATATATATATATATATATATATATATATATATATATATATATATCGAGATGTGTAAATACTCTCAGGGTAGTGAGGTTTTTGCGTGTGGATGACACTCGTTCATTGTCAGTCATATGAACGTGAAACTGCTTAACAAATATGTGAGATTTCTCTCATCTTTCTAAAGCTTCTACGATGGTTACTGTTGTGTAGTGATTGACAGGATGGTAAGTCAAGTCTAACATTCTTCAGGTTCCCCACGAATTTAGTAGTAATAATAATAATAGCAGCAATAATAGTAATAATAGCACACTAGAGGTGTGGTGACTCCACCAGTCTCTGTCTTTTGTCGTACTTACACTATTTACATTGTAAATAATTTAAAGTTTGTCTTCAGTTCTTGCCCGTCCTAGCGTGTGTTTACCTCCCTCTCTGACGCTGCCTTGTCTTCCCTTAACCTTTCCCTTCCTCCTTCACTCCTTACCCCACCCCTCCTCTTCCTCCCTGCCCACCAATCCCTCCTCTACACCCCCTCCCCAGCGTCATTTTAACTGAGCGTGATATCTTCATAAACTGGCTGGCCCCTTCCCCGCCCTTCCCTCCCTCCTCCCCACCATCTCTCTCATCTCTCTTATTTTTTTTTTTACACAGGGTTTGACAAGGTTAGGTTAAGGATCCCTAACTTTATTGACAAGCATTTTTATTGTTATGAAACAAGTTTCATAATCTCTGTCTCTCTGTCTCTCTGTCTCTGTCTCTGTCTGTCTGTCTCTCTCTCTCTCTCGTCTCTTTTTCTACACGGGGTATTACAAGGTTAGATTTGTGTTCCTAACTTTATTAGCTAACGGCTCTTATGGTTACTTTCTTGAACACTGTGTTCTTAACTGTTCACGTACTGAGGAATATAAACAGTATAATAACCTATGTGACATGTCAGTGTACTTTATTGATGAAAATATTAAACAAATATCCTAAATTTGCTTGCGACAGATAAGTCAACTTTAGAAATAAATCCAGATGTAATCCTGTTAACCTGTTTGGGGCCTAGTTCCTAGGCCTTTTGTGTATCCTTACGCTCTTGTGCTGCCATCCACAGGATGGATATGGGATGCACAATAAACTAGTCACTACCATCCACAGGATGGATAGGTGGGGGATTCAATAAACTAGCCACTACCATCCACAGGATGGATAGGGGGGGATACAATAAACTAGCTTCGGATACAAAGATCTAAAAATCAAATAGCCCAGTAACAATGCGTGCATTCCTCTGAGCAAGATTCTTAAGCTTTGAAAGTTTGAAGCCTGTCAGAGGAGGCGTTCTAAAGGTATCGCACGGAAATTTTGGAGGAAAAAAATCTGACAATCACAGTATGTATCCACTTTCGGGTATACACATTGCGGATACATATTGTAGATATTGTGGATAAAATTTTCGGATACATATTGCAGATACTTACTAAGGATACGTATTGTAGATACATATTAAGGATACATACTGTGGATACGTATTGTTCCTGTGACGTCATATAGTTTCTTAGGTTCCCTTGACGTCATATCGTTTCTTAGGTTCCTGTGACGTCATGACGAATGAGCCAATCATTTACTGAGTTTTTTTGGTTCCTGTGCCGTCATGGGATTATATACAATGCCATTTTTTAAATGATCCATTCAATTAGAGGATGTTAAATTTTTGGGATTACATCTGTATAATTAAACAGTCATTTAATGTAACAGGTCAAAGATCGAAGGTCAAGTCTGACACCTGGCCACGGGGGCCATGATAATCCTCGGGGTCTTTAGCCTACTATAGCATCTGCTATTATAGCCTATTATAGCAGATGCTATAATAGGCTAAAGTATTTGTTTCTTCATATAGCATCTGGTACAATAGGGAGAATTTTGTTTAAACACCTGCGGAATATTAAGCGTGCCGCGTGTGGATATCTTTGTTTATGTTTGTACCAGCCGCCATGTTGGCGGGGTGACCGGACGTGACGTCATGCCACTATATAAACAAACACCAACGTTGATGCTCTGCCATGCGCCAACTTTCTTAACTTATTTTAAATACTTGATTGTATTGGTAATATTTTGGAAACAAAATATGAGACTAGCCTTACTCTTTGAATACCGAACCAGCTTAACATGTATGAACACATGCGTATGATCGTGTATCTGTGTAGTTCTTGACAAGTAGGATTTTGAAAAAAGCACCACAACTTAAAATTGAACTCATTCCAGCTCACTGTTAGAGGCGCCTGAAGTTCGGACAGACTTTTCAGTTTTCCCATGTAAATATCAGTGTAATATTTGACATTTTCTGTTTATCTGTCAATTTGCGTTTTTGTTGAGCTTGAAGAGGGTGCTGAAACCTCAACTTACTGTTTTTATGGAAAAGCATGAGCTCCACAACCCAAATCAACACGGGTTTAGAGCAAGAAGATCATGCCTGCCACAATTTTTATGATAAAAATTACCGAGGCTGTGAAAAAAACAGCATCTGTGGTCTACACGGATGTTGCAGAGGTATTTTGTCAGATGTTACCATGGAGTTGTAGCCCATAACTTGAGGTTAATAAGTATAATAGAAAGGTAGGGAAATGGACATTAAAATTTCAAGCAGATAGATTTCGAGGGGTAGTTGCAACAAAGCTAAGTTCAGTCTTAACAAAGCAAAAGTTCAGTAGGTCAAGGCACAGAAACTAAAACATTCTTAACAGATGGAAGAGGCATGAAAAATAAAAAAGCCGTTTAGAAAATTAAAGTCCTTTTTTTTTTAATATTTCTATGCAAACGCAAAATCCAAGTAAAGCCACGTTGAGAATTGGCTCACTACTACCGAGACGTTCGTATACTGATGACGAGAAAGAAACAAGCGAAACTTTTTAAGAGTAGTATGTACAATGTTGAGCATGCACTAAACGAGAGGAGAGTTGAGGATCCACATAGTCTCTTCATTGTCTTTGTCCCACCTACAAATCATAAGCACAAATTCCCCAGAATTCGGAAAGGAAATAGAAAACATAGCGACACATGCATCACCAGGACCTGATTCGTGAAACTCTTTATTTATAAAGAGGTGCAAAATATCACTAGCAAGAGCATTTAGTATTCGTTGGAGAAAGAGCCTAGTTTTAGGTGGAAATCCCTGAGGTCTTAAAGAATGCCGATATAGCCCCCCTTGTACAAAAGAGTTGTGGAAGAACTCTGGCAAAGAATTACAGAGCGGATCGCTAGCGTCACACGTCATGCAAGTCCTTGGAAGGATGGTGACACGACAACTTATTTTATGGTAAACTATGACCTACATAACCCAAGTCCACACGGGTTCACAGAGGGAAGATCATGCTTGTCACAAAATTATAGAGGCTTTGAGAAAAGCCAAATCGCAGATGTGGTCTGGTAAATTAGACACATATGCAACACTTGGGTATCTTTATTGAGGAAACGTTTCGCCACACAGTGGCTTCATCAGTCCATACAAAGGAGAATGGTGAAGAACAGGAGGAGTCGATGTTGTCAGTCCATCAATCTTGAATATAATACAGCATATGTGCGAAGAGGTAGCTTATATACTGTAGACAGGAGAGGTGCAGAAGTCGTAGGAGGTGTCACATTTGCCCAATGTCTGACACAGCAACATCTTGGTATCTTAATACAGGGATTTCTTCGCTTGCCTAACCCTTGGGCACGACCTACTTCCACATTGGGCAAATGTGACACCTCCTACGACTTCTGCACCTCTCCTGTCTACAGTATATAAGCTACCTCTTCACACATATGCTGTATTATATTCAAGATTGATGGACTGACAACATCGACTCCTCCTGTTCTTCACCATTCTCCTTTGTATGGACTGATGAAGCCACTGTGTGGCGAAACGTTTCCTCAATAAAGATACCCAAGTGTTGCATATGTGTCTAATTTACCAACTCGTCGGTTCTCTGAACCATTCATCTACAGATGTGGTCTGCACTGACTTCGCTAATTTCTTGCTTTTTTTATTATTATTAGTTTTATTTCATCAGTAAACAGTAACACATAAGACTTGATCCCCTTTTGGTAGGTTGTTGACATATTAGGAACACTAGCGGTCCTAATACTAATCCTTGCGGGACCCCACTCTTTTCTCCCCTATTCTGATGTATTATTCCTTACTATTACTCTCTCAAGCACATCCCGATCTACTGGATTGTTCTGCTGTTTAACCCTTGAAAGATGTTGAATCCTGAACTAATGCCAAATGTTGTAATATATCAAATGCTTTCTGACAGTCCAAGAAGATGCAATCCACCTAACCCTGTCATAGATCTTCAGCAGGTTCGTAAGACAAGTTTTTTCTTCCCGAAATCTGGATTTGTTTTCCTTAAAATATCGTCTCACCAAGTGTTCCAAGACATTCTTTCTCACAATCTTTTTTACAGAAGTTTTGATCAAAGTCATGTTAAAGATACTGGGTTGTAATTCAGCGTCTCTTGTTTGTCTCCCTTTGTTTGCGTGGAAACATCAGTGGTCTTTTACAAACTTTCTGCAGCTGCTTTGATTGGAGAGAGGATGAAGACCATGGTTGGGCGTGGGCGTGGGCGTAGGGATGTAGCAGGTGGCGGCTTGGGGTGGTGCTTACAACATCCGGGGAGATATATATCAGGTGTGCCTGGCACTTGTCTGCTGCTGCTGTGTCCGCGCCTACTGCTGGTGCTTCTGTTCCTGCTGCTGCTATGTCCGCTCCTGCTGCTGCTGTTCCTGTTGCTACTGGTCTTGCTGCTGTCAATTGTTCCTGCTGCTGCTGTTCCTAGTGCTGCTGAGGTTCCTGCTGCTGCTGTTTCTGCTGCTGCTACTGTTGCTGTTAATCCTTCTGCTGCTGCTGCTGCTGCTCCATATAAACAAATACGCAAGTACGCACACATTATTCATGTGTGCATATACGCATGTATGCACACATAATTTCACATTATCTAATTAAAAATTATAAATATAATTTTAGAGATATATTTACAAACGATAATTATTACCTTTACCTGGAGTCTACCTGGATGTAGTTCTGGGGGTCAACGCCATCTGTCCGGGGCGGTCCATGCCAGGCTCCGGGGGATCAGGGCTGATCAACCAGGCAGCTACTGGGCCACGCGCAATCCAACGTACGAACCACAGCCCGGCTGGACAGGTACTGATTTCAGGTATCTGTCCAGTTCCCTCTTGAAGACAGCCAGGAGTCCGTTGGTAATCCTCCTTATGTATGATGGGAGGCTGTTGAACAGTCTTGGGCCTCGGATACTTATTGTGGTTTCTTTTAATGTACTCAAGGCATCCTTGCTTTCATTGAGATATGTGGCGCCGTCTGCCGAGTCTTTTGCTTTCATAGGGAGTGATTTCTGTGTGCAGATTTGTTAATTATTTTAAGTGATAATTAAAGTAATTGTTCTATTATTTTCGTTGACATGTGTTACTACTTAATTATTCGTTTATTATCGTTTGTTTACTCAGTTTTTAACCTTTGTTAAAGTGATACAATTACTTTTTCGTAAAAAAGAGCACAAATAAGGATGCATAAATATTCCTCAGTGCCCTCCTTTTATACATAAAGGAAATTACTAAGGAATTTCTGTCTGTCTTCAAGAAGGAACTTGATAAGTTCCTCAAGTCAGTTTCTTATCAGCCGGGCTGTGGTGCCAACGTTGGTTTGCCTGCACCAACAGCCTAGTCGATCAGGGCCCGCATCCAGAGGTCTGGCCCAGGACCGGGCAGTGGGGGCGGTGATCCTAGGAATTGCCTACGGATCCTTCATTCCTCTCTTTTCACTCACTCCCTCCCTTCCCTCCCTCCTCTCCCTCACACATTCCTTCCCTTCAACCGACCCTCCCAGTAATTACCTATATCCACACCCACAGTTTATACTCATACATAGCCATCTTTACAAGTGGTATTTTTTTTTATATTGGTAATTGGTATGAGAGGCTTCTCTTCAGTGTGGATAATACTGTGTGCTCAAGATTCTCCTCACCACATGCTATGTTGCTGCTGCTGCTGTTGCTAGCCAGGAGAAGGAGGAAGAGCAGGAGGAGGACGAGGAAGAGGAGGAGCAGGAGGAAAAACAGCAACAACACTACTGCTGAAGAGTGAGACACTTGTGCAACATTTGGGAATCTTTATTGAGGGAACATTTCGTCAACCACTACTATTACTGCTATACATCCACCACCACCTTTTTAAAACACCTCGTCAGCCAGGTACTTCCATCACACCCTCATTAGAAGAAATTTTTCCTGTCACGTTTCAAAAAAAAAACCCACCACCATCACCAGGTCTACAACACAGAATTAGGCGGGGATTGTTGAAGGTAGTCAGGAGAGCTATCAGATGTTTAAAATATATCCACACACGGCCAATAAAGCATTTGAACTACAGAGAACGCTTCAAAGACCTTGGAATATATTCCTGTGAGATAAACTAACAGTTTATACGGAAAGATACTTTAGGGTGTTCCCACATCTGCCCAGTATAAAAAAACCCGTATTGGGGGAAAGGGGTTTGAGGGTGTGCAAAATAAATACAATAGAAAGCGTGGGCAACGAGCACAGGTGTCTTTGGTACGAGAACTATGTCAACAACTGCAGTCCAAGACTTGAATTTAAACTGATGCCAGCAGATATCAAATACTGTTTTCAAGTTTTCGAGTAACGGGACCATATCTCGTCCAGGTAGAATTAACCAGGCCTTCACTTCACATAGTTGATTCCACTTATTATAGAAATTCCTCATGCTCATGTGTGTTTTTAATTATAGGTGCCCTGGCTCCCTCCCTCACATCACAAACAACCTGTCCCAGTCCAGTTTATGGAGTAAAAAATCATCATTTGATTATAATTACTCGTTGGACCCTCTTTTTCTGTGTATTCAGTATAGTTCTTCATATCTCTTCGCCAACCATACGTTGTCTGCAGTGCCTCTCTTCCCAGGTTGTACTCCGTGTCTTGTTTCTAATTTTCATCTTCAAGTCCTCTCGCGCCTCTCTCCTGCCCCTCTGGTTATCGTCACATCATCTACAAACAGTGATACAGGATTCCATTTCTTCTGGCAGGTCACTTATGTACCACAATAACAGCAGGGGTCCAAGATGTCATCCTTGGTGGACAGTACCCGTCACTGTCACCAATCACTTGTTACCCGTCACTCGTCACTGGCAAACACTCTTCTATTTTCTAGATATTTCTATGTTTGTGTTATTAAAATATTATTTTAAAAGTAACTTCATTTGCCTTAAAAAATATAATCTGCTGTGTATTTTTGCAACGTTGAGATAATTAATTGTGTTTTAGCATCACATAGTGGTTAAAAAGTCAATAATTGGCACTTGAGATGTGAGATAACAGAGGAAATATGGGTTGTTAAGGTCGCTCTGCCAATTAAAGAGGAAGTGAAGAGTTTAGGACACCATCTTGATCACTTTATCTTAAGTGTAGTAGTGTTACCCACCCCCACCAGCCCACCCTACACCAGCCCACCCTACACCAGCCCCCCTACACCAGCCCACCCTACACCAGCCCACCCACACCAGCCCACCCTACACCAGCCCGCCCCACCAGCCCACCCTACACCAGCCCACCCTACACCCCGCCCACCCTACACCAGCCCACCCTACACCAGCCCACCCTTTCACCAGCCCCCCACCCCCAGCCCCTACACCAGCCCACCCTACACCAGCCCACCCTACACCAGCCCACCCTACACCAGCCCCCCTACACCAGCCCACCCTAACCAGCCCACCCTACACCAGCCCACCCTACACCAGCCCACCCCACACCAGCCCACCCTACACCAGCCCACCCTACACCAGCCCGGCCCACACCAGCCCACCCTACACCAGCCCACCCTACACCAGCCCACCCTACACCAGCCCACCCTACACCAGCCCGCCCTACACCAGCCCACCCTACACCCCGCCCACCCACACCAGCCCACCCTACACCAGCCCACCCACACCCAGCCCACCCTACACCAGCCCACCCTACACCACCCACCCCACACCAGCCCACCCTACACCAGCCTCCCACACCAGCCCACCCTACACCAGCCCACCCCACACCAGCCCACCCCACCCAGCCCGCCCACACCAGCCCACCCCCCACCAGCCCACCCTACACCAGCCCGCCCTACACCAGCCCGCCCTCCCAGCCCACCCACACCAGCCCGCCCTACACCAGCCCACCCTACACCAGCCCACCCTACACCAGCCCACCCTACACCAGCCCACTCTACACCAGCCCACTCTACACCAGCCCACCCAATACCAGCCCACCCTACACCCAGCCCACCCCACACCAGCCCACCCTACCCCAACCCACCCTACACCCCCGCCCCAAACCAACCAACCCACCCTGCACCCAGCCCACCCTACACCCAGCCCCGGACACCCTACACCAGCCCCAAACCCCACACCCTACACTCAGCCCACGCTACACCCAGCCCACCACACCCAAATCACCCCACAACCAGGCCACCATGCTCAGCCCACACCCAGCCCACCCTACTCGAACCAACCCTACACTCAGCCCACCCACACGCAGCCCACCCTACACCCAACTCGCCCTAGAACCGCCCACCTTATACTCAACCATACACCCAGCCCACCTTACACTCAGCCTACCTTACACCGGCCCATCTTTTTACGTCCACGTCAACACACACACACACACACACACACACACACACACACACACACACACACACACACACACACACACACACATACAGGCCAGTGTCTAATCGATAGTGCCTAGGACAAAATGGTAACTAACTAACACAAAAGCATGAGGTCAGGCTGATGAACAGGTACAAGTGAGGTCAAGAGAAGAAAATTAAAAAGTTCAGCTCCATGGAGCTGAACTCTTGTACATGTGTCTTAATCCTACCTTGTGCCCTGAGGTACTGTAAACAACCTTCCATCATACCATTCCCACTGCCATACTGCTGCCATGTGCCACACCTCCATTGTTTGAACTGTCTTTCTGACCTCACTTGTGACCTGTTCATCAGCCTGACCTCTGAGTGCTTGTGTGTGTGTGTGTCTTAAGCACAAGCTCACAAAAACAACACTGGAAATTTTAGATGATGTTTTCCGTCTTGACTATTGTCAAGTCACATGATCGAGGAAATATATAAAAACTACCAGACGGGTCAAAACGTTGTTTAACATTTCCTCTCAGGAGTGTGAGGTACCTTTGATATCCTTTGATGAATTTCGAGTCTTTACTCCCCAGCCCGGCCAGGCCGGTTCAGTTGATGCTAGCCTGGCAACCAGG
>WNWK01016384.1:0-45071 GCA_009830355.1 Cherax destructor | reverse complement strand
TAGTGTATGACACTGTAGTAGTGTATGACACTGTAGTAGTGTATGACACTGTAGTAGTGTATGACACTGTAGTAGTGTATGACACTGTTGTAGTGTATGACACTGTAGTAGTGTATGACACTGTAGTAGTGTATGACACTGTAGTAGTGTATGACACTGTAGTAGTGTATGACACTGTAGTAGTGTATGACACTGTAGTAGTGTATGACAGTCTGTAACACTTTCTGTAAGAATTTCCAAAATGACTTTAAGGGAGCAGGGTAGAAGTGTGAGGGTGTTGAGAGGGTGTGAGGGAGAGGGAGGGTGTGAGGGAGAGGGAGGGTGTGAGGGAGAGGGAGGGTGGGAGGGAGAGGGAGGGTGTGAGGGAGAGGGAGGGTGTGAGCGAGAGGGAGGGTATGAGGGAGAGAGAGGGTGTGAGGGAGAGGGAGGGTGTGAGGGATGAGGATGAGGGAGTAGTGTAAAAAGATGTGGAGGGGGGGGAGAGGCTCATCTCCGTTGAGATCAAACTACAATCTCCTTGTTATTACCTGGCCACACCTGTACCATCATTATGAAAGGTAATATGCGTAAACTACACACACACACACACACACACACACACACACACTAGTGGGGTTCCGCAAGGCTTGGTGTTAGGACTTGCACTCTTTCTGGTATCTGAATGACATACCGGATGGGATTAAGTCAGTCATATCTCCTTTTACTGATGATATAAAACTAATGAGGAGAACAGAACAGATGAGGACAAGGAAACGAAACAAATTAATCCGCACAAACTGCAAGATTTATCAGATAAATGGCTGCTTGAATTCAACCACAGCAAACGGAAGGTTGTGAGGACTGGGAAAGGAGAACAAATGAAGGAAAACTTTGTATAGAGGGGAAAAAAGGGCTGATCTCACTAGAATAGGAGAAAAACGTAGCTTTATACCTTTGATGAGTTTGGAAAGTCTTTCTACTCCCGGAGCCCGGCCATGGGCCAGGCTCTTTTGGTGCTAGCCTGGTCAATCAGGCTGTTGCTGCTGGAGGCCCGCCGCCCAACATTAGGAGCAAGCATATCCCCAGAGACACAAGTTCAACCGTATAACTTCCGTAGCCAATGTTCGTTTGGTGATTTTTAAACAACCTTTGGGAATCTGTACCAATTAGTCATCCATGGTCCTATATACAACACATGTCGGGCCCATCTTGGAGTAAGCAGCACCAGCATGGAACCCACACCTGGTGAAGCATGTTAAGAAACTTGAGAAGGTACAGAATACTGGAAGGAGGCTACTAGCAGAGCTATGGTGTATGAGTTGTGAGGAGAAGCTAATATCGTGCCTCCGCTGATCTACAATCCTCCTCTGTGCAGTTAGTGAATGCAATTTACTCAGGCTAGACTAAGTGGCAGTTGCAGGGCGAGGATTGCACACCAGGAGGGTCCCATCTATAAACCAGGTCAATTGCTGTCTAAACCACCCGGATGATTTGACGGATGAAGGACGCTGCCTCGTTTGTACGTCACAGCAGATATGGGTGGATGTTTGCAGGATGAGGACCGCAAGAGTGACGCACGCAGGTGTTACGGGTGTTGCGAGGTACTGATTGTTTGCAACAGCGACCCGCGATGCACGACGGGCGGGGGAGGGTGTTGTGCTGTGTTGGAGTTGTGGTGGTGGTGGTGACACTGTTGTTCACTGTGTCTAGTGGGGGGGAGAGAGCTAGAGAGAGAGATGAGAGAGAGAGAGAGAGAGAGAGAGAGAAAAGAGAGAGAGAGAGAGAGAGAGAGAGAGAGAGAGAGAGAGAGAGAGAGAGAGAGAGAGAGAGACAGACAGAGAGACAGAGAGAAAGATAAATTTTCTTATTATTTTTGTGTGCCCGTAAGTGAGTTAGTTGTAAATATGTTTGCGTGCGTGTTTGTCAGCATGTTTGCGTGCCTCTGAGTGGGTTTGCCTGCCCCTCAGGCTACAAGCTCTGTAATTTCGACGCCAATCATGGTGTGGCTGCACCAGTCAAGGTGTGGCTGCACCAGTCAAGGTGTGGCTGCACCAGTCAAGGTGTGGCTGCACCATTCAAGGTGTGGCTGCACCAGTCAAGGTGTGGCTGCACCAGTCAAGGTGTGGCTGCACCAGTCATGGTGTGGCTGCACCAGTCATGGTGTGACTGCACCAGTCAAGGTATGGCTGCACCAGTCAAGGTGTGGGTGCACCAGTCATGGTGTGACTGCACCAGTCATGGTGTGGCTGCACCAGTCAAGGTGTGGCTGCACCATTCAAGGTGTGGGTGCACCAGTCAAGGTGTGGCTGCACCAGTCATGGTGTGACTGCACAGTCATGGTGTGGCGTCTCTACAGCCACTTGTGTTGAGAGGTGGAGGTAGTATTTACACTCGCTGAAGGTCAGCAACACTGGTAAACAAACTCAGAGAAACACATGAGACGTCAGTGATGGTGGAGCAACATTCCCTATATTTCACGGATCAAGAGGAGAAGGGAGGAAGAGGAGGAGGAGGAGAAGGAAGAGAAGCAAGGGTCTGAAGGAACACATGCCAGAGACTGCAGTAACAGCTGATATCATAACATGCAATTTAAACACAGTGGAAGGTAGTAATGTACCAGGCGCTTTCGTGATCTCTCACATTATCAAGGTATAGTTTAAAGCAATAAAGCAACAAAAATTTACCACTGTTCCTTGATAATATGAGAGATCAAGACAGCGCTGGAACAATACTACTTTCCATTGCGGGTATGTCGCATACTGAGAACGTTCAGCGTGCCACAAGCACCCGGAGTTATCAAGGCACATTTCTCACCTCTGAAATGAGAGCGTTTCAGGTGCTCCAAGGACGACCCTTGAAGGGAAGGAAGGAGGGGTCTTGATGCCAGTGAAGGCTCTTGATACAAAGAGCATCATGCGTCTCAGTTAACCTCCTCGGATTAGTCCAGTCTGCTGTGTTGTGCTCAACCTCCTCCCCCCGCAGGTACACAGCTGTAGGGTGTATAGGTCAACTTTGTGTATGTCTGTCGCTTCAGTATACATCTGGTTTATGTCTAGCACTTCAGTATACGTCATGTTTATGTCTAACACTTCAGTATACGTCATGTTTATGTCTAGCACTTCAGTATACGTCATGTTTATGTCTAACACTTCAGTATACGTCATGTTTATATCTAGCACTTCAGTATACGTCATGTTTATGTCTAGCACTTCAGTATACGTCTGGTTTATGTCTAACACTTCAGTGTACGTCAGTACCATTGCTGTACTCGACTCACTGCTTTTCAATGACAGTTCAAAAAGATTCCCATCAAAGAAGTAAACCAGTCTCATCGAACCCTAAAAAGAATAAAATCGTTCTCATCAAGCTCTAAGAAACAAATCGGTCTCATCTGGTTCTTTATCGAGGATCGTAAAGTCGACCAGAGTCTCTGGGGAGGGAAAAAATTGATCGAAGCTTTCAGGAAAAAGAGGACAAGAGATCAAGGGTAAATCACATCAGCCGAGTGATTGATTTTCCGGTACCAGACACTAAGACCTTCCAGGTACCAGACACTAAGATCTTCCAGGTACCAGACACTAAGACCTTCCAGGTACCAGACACTAAGACTTTCCAGGTACCAGGCACTAAGATCTTTCAGGTACCAGACACTAAGACCTTCCCGGTACCAGACACTAAGACCTTCCCGGTACCAGACACTAAGACCTTCCCGATACCAGACACTAAGACCTTCCTGGTACCAGACACTAAGACCTTCCAGGTACCAGACACTAAGACCTCTCAGAACCAGACACTAAGACTTTCCCAGGTCCAGGGACTAAGATCATCAGGTACCAGACACTAAGACCTTCGGCACCAGACACTAAGATCTTCCAGGTACCAGACACTAAGACTTTCCAGGTACCAGACACTAAGACTTTCCAGGTACCAGGCACTAAGATCTTTCAGGTACCAGACACTAAGATCTTTCAGGTACCAGACACTAAGACCTTCCCGGTACCAGACACTAAGACCTTCCGGTACCAGACACTAAGACCTTCCCGGTACCAGACACTAAGACCTTCCCGGTACCAGACACTAAGACCTTCCCGGTACCAGACACTAAGACCTTCCCGATACCAGACACTAAGACCTTCCCGGTACCAGACACTAAGACCTTCCCGGTACCAGACACTAAGACCTTCTCGATACCAGACACTCAGATCACAGAGGCCTGAAAGTCAGTAGACAACACCACTGACAGCTGTCAGTAGACAACAACGCCCTCCGCCACAGGGGGTCAAACCAGACACACCACCCACGGGGGTCACCTGACCAAGACGTGTCGGATGATCTCTTACGACTGCAAGAACCACAAAGGTGGGGAGGATGGTCGTCTGAAGTATCCCTGCCGTCGTGTCAGGTGTCCCCCTGAAGAGAGAGAGTCCGAAGTATCCCAGCCGGCTTGTTTGGTATCCCCTGGAGGAGTCAGCTACTTTGTTAGCCTATAAAAGTTTGTCGTATGATTGTTTCTTATCAGGGATAAAGAGTTTTTTGAGAAGGACAGCAGGTGAGTACGAAATATATCCAGGTGGTGATGAATATAATAATAATAATAATAATAATAATAATAATAATAATAATAATAATAATAATAATAATAATAATAATAATAATAATATTATTAATAATAATATTATATTAATTTGGAAGTGGTAAACCTGCATGGGGAATAAACTGTCTTCAGGGACCAGGAGATAAAATGCTTTTAACGAACGTACATATTCCCTGTGTGAGTGTGTACTCACCTATTTGTGGTTGCAGGGGTCGATTCACAGCTCCTGGCCCGCCTCTTTGCTGGTGGCTGCACCATGAACTTTTAATCGAACCTCTTCTTAAAGAGATGTATGGATCCTGCCTCCACTACATCACTCTCCAGATTATTCCACTTCTTGTGTGTGTGTGTGTGTTTTGTTCACTATTCTGGCCAGTACCTATGCCCAGTAGGGGCACCCCAAGTAGTAGTAGTCCTAAGACCCGCTCCTTCCAACCTCAAAACACGTCTACCTTACTTTAAATTACAAAGAAAAAAAGGGCAGTCAAAAACTTTCCCTGGGGGACTCCATTCCGAACAATAATTATAAAGGCAAGACCATCGCCCGGGTCATCTATTTACGCTACGGGAATGCGTTAATAGACAACCCAGAATTGACGATGTCGTATGTTGCGCAGTAATTACGTGTTCAGGTGCGCGGTGCGATGAGCGTCCTTCCTGCCAGAGCTTCGTCCATCTCGCTATGTTCACAATCTTGCCAGAGTAAGTCAAGAGTTCTGTAAGTCAAGAGTTCTGTAAGTCAAGAGTTCTGTAAGTCAAGAGATCTGTAAGTCAAGAGTTCTGTAAGTCAAGAGTTCTGTAAGTCAAGAGTTCTGTAAGTCAAGAGTTCCGTAAGTCAAGAGTTCCGTAAGTCAAGAGCTCTGTAAGTCAAGAGCTCTGTAAGTCAAGAGCTCTGTAAGTCAAGAGTTCTGTAAGTCAAGAGTTCTGTAAGTCAAGAGTTCTGTAAGTCAAGAGCTTTGTAAGTCAAGAGTTCTGTAAGTCAAGAGCTCTGTAAGTCAAGAGTTCTGTAAGTCAAGAGCTCTGTAAGTCAAGAGTTCTGTAAGTCAAGAGTTCTGTAAGTCAAGAGTTCTGTAAGTCAAGAGTTTTGTAAGTCAAAGTTCGTAAGTCAAGAGTTCTGTAAGTCAAAGTTCTGTAAATCAAGAATTCGTAAGTTTAAATTCCTATCAGGTCTGCAAGGTCAAGAATTTTTCTGGTATAAACCTGGTTGCATGCTGGGGGTCCCCCACGATATTCTAATACTTATGTAGTCTTCAATATTTTCTGTTTGTCTGTCTGTGTTCTGTCTGTCTGTATCTGTGTCTGTCTGTCTGTCTGTCTGTCTGCGTCTGTGTGTCTGTGTCTGTCTGTCTGTTTCTCCTTTGACAGTGTCAGCAGCGCCATGTTATACTTGGTAAACTTTAACAGTGTCAGCAGCGCCATGTTATACTTCGTAAACTTTGACAGTGTCAGCAGCGCCATGTTATATTTGGTAAACTTTGACAGTGTCAGCAGCGCAATGTTATACTTGGTAAACTTTGACCGTGTCAGCAGCGCCATGTTATACTTGGTAAACTTTGACAGTGTCAGGAGCGCCATGTTATATTTGGTAAACTTTGACAGTGTCAGCAGCGCCATGTTATATTTGGTAAACTTTGACAGTGTCAGCAGCGCCATGTTATACTTGGTAAACTTTGACAGTGTCAGCAGCGCCATGTTATACTTGGTAAACTTTGACAGTGTCAGCAGCGCCATGTTATACTTGGTAAACTTTGACAGTGTCAGCAGCGCCATGTTATACTTGGTAAACTTTGACCGTGTCAGCAGCGCCATGTTATACTTGGTAAACTTTGACAGTGTCAGCAGCGCCATGTTATACATGGTAAACTTTGACAGTGTCAGCAGCGCCATGTTTTACTTGGTAAACTTTGACCGTGTCAGCAGCGCCATGTTATACTTGGTAAACTTTGACAGTGTCAGCAGCGCCATGTTATACTTGGTAAACTTTGACAGTGTCAGCAGCGCCATGTTATACTTGGTAAACTTTGACCGTGTCAGCAGCGCCATGTTATATTGGTAAACTTTGACAGTGTCAGCAGCGCCATGTTATACTTGGTAAACTTTGACAGTGTCAGCAGCGCCATGTTATACTTGGTAAACTTTGACAGTGTCAGCAGCGCCATGTATATTGGTAAACTTTGACAGTGTCAGCAGCGCCATGTTATACTTGGTAAACTTTGACAGTGTCAGCAGCGCCATGTTATACTTGGTAACTTTGACAGTGTCAGCAGCGCCATGTTATACTTGGTAAACTTTGACAGTGTCAGCAGCGCCATGTTATACTTGGTAAACTTTGACAGTGTCAGCAGCGCCATGTTATACTTGTAAACTTTGACAGTGTCAGCGCGCCATGTTATACTTGGTAAACTTTGACAGTGTCAGCAGCGCCATGTTATACTTGGTAAACTTTGACAGTGTCAGCAGCGCCATGTTTACTTGGTAAACTTTGACAGTGTCAGCAGCGCCATGTTATACTTGGTAAACTTTGCAGTGTCAGCACGCCATGTTATACTTGGTAAACTTTGACAGTGTCATCAGCGCCATGTTATATTGGTAAACTTTGACAGTGTCAGCAGCGCCATGTTATACTTGGTAAACTTTGACAGTGTCAGCAGCGCCATGTTATATTTGTAAACTTTGACAGTGTCAGCAGCGCCATGTTATCTTGGTAAACTTTGACAGTGTCAGCAGCGCCATGTTATACTTGGTAAACTTTGACAGTGTCAGCAGCGCCATGTTATACTTGGTAAACTTTGACAGTGTCATCAGCGCCATGTTATATTTGGTAAACTTTGACAGTGTCAGCAGCGCCATGTTATACTTGGTAAACTTTGACAGTGTCAGCAGCGCCATGTTATACTTGGTAAACTTTGACAGTGTCAGCAGCGCCATGTTATACTTGGTAAACTTTGACCGTGTCAGCAGCGCCATGTTATACTTGGTAAACTTTGACAGTGTCAGCAGCGCCATGTTATACTTGGTAAACTTTGACAGTGTCAGCAGCGCCATGTTATACTTGGTAAACTTTGGCAGTGTCAGCAGCGCCATGTTATACTTGGTAAACTTTGACAGTGTCAGCAGCGCCATGTTATACTTGGTAAACTTTGACAGTGTCAGCAGCGCCATGTTATACTTGGTAAACTTTGACAGTGTCAGCAGCGCCATGTTATACTTGGTAAACTTTGACAGTGTCAGCAGCGCCATGTTATATTTGGTAAACTTTGACAGTGTCAGCAGCGCCATGTTATACTTGGTAAACTTTGACAGTGTCAGCAGCGCCATGTTATACTTGGCAAACTTTGACAGTGTCAGCTGCGCCATGTTATACTTGGTAAACTTTGACAGTGTCAGCAGCGCCATGTTATACTTGGTAAACTTTGACAGTGTCAGCAGCGCCATGTTATACTTGGTAAACTTTGACAGTGTCAGCAGCGCCATGTTATACTTGGTAAACTTTGACAGTGTCAGCAGCGCCATGTTATATTTGGTAAACTTTGACAGTGTCAGCAGCGCCATGTTATACTTGGTAAACTTTGACAGTGTCAGCAGCGCCATGTTATATTTGGTAAACTTTGACAGTGTCAGCAGCGCCATGTTATATTTGGTAAACTTTGACAGTGTCAGCAGCGTAATGTTATACTTGGTAAACTTTGACAGTGTCAGCAGCGCCATGTTATACTAGGTAAACTTTGACCGTGTCAGCAGCGCCATGTTATACTTGGTAAACTTTGACAGTGTCAGCAGCGCCATGTTATACTAGGTAAACTTTGACCGTGTCAGCAGCGCCATGTTATACTAGGTAAACTTTGACCGTGTCAGCAGCGCCATGTTATACTAGGTAAACTTTGACCGTGTCAGCAGCGCCATGTTATACTAGGTAAACTTTGACCGTGTCAGCAGCGCCATGTTATACTAGGTAAACTTTGACCGTGTCAGCAGCGCCATGTTATACTAGGTAAACTTTGACCGTGTCAGCAGCGCCATGTTATACTAGGTAAACTTTGACAGTGTCAGCAGCGCCATGTTATACTTGGTAAACTTTGACAGTGTCAGCAGCGCCATGTTATACTTGGTAAACTTTGACAGTGTCAGCTGCGCCAATGTTATACTTGTAAACTTGATCGTGTCAGCTGCGCCATGTTAACTTGGTAACTTTGACAGTGTCAGCAGCGCCATGTTATACTTGGTAAACTTTGACAGTGTCAGCAGCGCCATGTTATACTTGGTAAACTTTGACAGTGTCAGCAGCGCCATGTTATACTTGGTAAACTTTGACAGTGTCAGCAGCGCCATGTTATACTTGGTAAACTTTGACAGTGTCAGCAGCGCCATGTTATACTTGGTAAACTTTGGTTTAATATATTGTGGCATCATTCCCAGACTTTGAGTCTTCATAATGATGACGAGAGATGTGCACCTGTGTGTGGGGGTGTGTTGTGCACCTGTGTGTGGTTGGTGTTGTGCACCTGTGTGTGGGGGTGTGTTGAGCACCTGTGTATGGGTGTGTGTTGTGCACCTGTGTCTGGGGTGTGTTGTGCACCTGTGTGTGGGGGTGTGTTGTGCACCTGTGTGTGGTTGGTGTTGTGCACCTGTGTGTGGGGGTGTGTTGAGCACGTGTGTATGGGTGTGTGTTGTGCACCTGTGTCTGGGTGTGTGTTGCACCTGTGTGTGGGGGTGTTGTTCACCTGTGTTTGGGGGTGTGTTGTGCACCTGTGTGTGGGGGTGTTGTGCACCTGTGTGTGGAAGGTGTTGTGCACCTGTGTGTGGGGGTGTTGTGCACCTGTGTGTGGGGGTGTTGTGCACCTGTGTGTGGAGGTGTGTTGAGGACCTTGTTGGTGTATTGTGTTGTTATATATATATATATATATATATATATATATATATATATATATATATATATATATATATATATACATAAATTACTTTATGGAAATGTCATAGAGTATAATGTGATCCTCTTATGATAACGTTCGCCCACGCAGTGGGCTTTATCGGTCACAGACAGATCTACCTGGAAATGAGCAACATGTAGATATATATAGGTACAGGCAACATCCAGAGACCTACAAACACCATTTCAGAACACCAGTACGCAGGCAGTCTGACGCACTCAAGAAATGCCGTGTTCAACACCAAATTGTACACAACCATTTAATCAACTACAGAAACGCAAGACTCACGCCAGTGAAACAACACGCAATACCGAGACCATGAACATCACTCATCTGTATATCCACCTTCAACAGAACAACGGCTTGCAAATAGTGAACCTGATTGCAGAATTCTTCAACGCTACCCCCTAGAACTCAAGAATGGTACCTGCAGGTCCTTTAAGTCACACTATGTTTTTAACTATCACATACTTTAAGACTCATGCAGCTTCCACCTGACCCAGCATTCTCCACCTGACTGTACCCTATATATTCTCCATGTTGCTCATTTTCCAGGTAGATCTGTTGTGATTGATAAAGCACTGCGTGGGCGAAACGTTGTCAATAAAGGATCACATTATACTGCTTATGTGTTTATCTTTCCATTGTGTCGGTATTTTATACCATTTATTTCCATAAATTACTTTATAAATGTCCTAGAAAGGCTTTGTGTTTGCATAAATACAGTATCACTCACTGACTCACAGTGCCACTGCCTCACAGTGCCACTGCCTCACAGTGCCACTGCCTCACAGTGCCACTCACTGCATCACAGTATCAGTACCTCACAGTGCCACTGCCTCACTGTTCCACTGCCTCACAGTGCCACTACGTCACAGTGCCAGTACCTCACAATGCCACTACCTCACAGTGCAACTGTCTCACACTACCACTACCTCACAATGCCACTGCCTCACAGTGTCACTGCCTCACAGTGCCACTACCTCACAGTGTTACTGCCTCACAGTACCACTGCCTCACAGTGCAACTAGCTCACAGTGGCACTGCCTCACAGTGTCACTAGCTCACAGTTCCACTACCTCACAGTGCCATTCCCTACTTCACAGTGCCACTGTCTCACAGTGCAACTAGCTCACAGTGCCACTCCCTACCTCACAATACCACTCCCTACCTCACAGTGTCACTTACTGCCGCACAGTGCCACTACCTCACAGTGCCACTCTCTACCTCACAGTGTCACTCCCTACCTCACAGTGTCACTGCCTCACAGTGCCACTACCTCACAGTGCCACTCTCTACCACACAGTGCCACTCACTGTTGCACAGTGAAAACAAAACAACACATCAATAATGCAGTATCAAATATCCCTACTGTTTTATACACACTGTTGTGTTAATTAACTTGAACTTGAACTAGATATATATTAGATATTTCATATATAGATACACTAGATGTATTTTGTATTATATATTTAGATTACAGCGAGCAGTCATGTAATTGAAAGCTCTTTGTACTGATGTGAGTCAGTCGCCAGAGTGGCATAATTGACGTGATGCCATTAGCCACTGTTTTGGGTGGGAGAGAGAGAGAGAGAGAGAGAGAGAGAGAGAGAGAGATTGAGAGAATGACTTATCCAGTACTTCCCAGCCCTATCATACCTGCACATGAAGCTGTACACACACACACATTGCCGGGCAATAAAGCAAGCAATAATAATACAATAAACTGCTTAGTCGTTATAAAATTTTTACCAGCCCCATAACCTGCACAAAGTAACACTACAACACACATACCTGGCAATAACAGTAACATGAAACAATAAACTGCCACACAGTAACACTGAACAACAACAAACACTAACACACACAGTAACTGACAACACACAGTAACACTGAACAACACACAGTAACACTGAACAACACACAGTAACACTGAACAACACACAGTAACACTGAACAACACACAGTAACACTGAACAACACACAGTAACACTGAACAACACACAGTAACACTGAACAACACACAGTAACACAAAGCAACACAGTAACACTGCCTAGTTGCCACCTCAAACAGCCTCCTGGAACGCTTTCAGTTTTTCAGTAATGTTGTCAGGTGATAACGTTACACACTGTGTTATTGTAGGTGTGTATTGTGGTATTGTAGGTGTGTATTGTGATACTGTTGGTGTGTATTGTGTTATTGTAGGTGTGTATTGTGATACTTTGTAAGTGTATACTGGTATTGTTGTACTTGTGTGTTGTAGATGTTTATTGTGGTATTGTAGGTGTGTATTGTGTATTGTAGGTATGTATTGTAGTACTTGTAGGTGTGTATGTGGTATTGTCAGGTGTTTAGTGCCATTACAAGAGAAGTAAGTATCACTCCTGGTATTTAAGGTCTTCAATGAGGTATTGTTAAATGTTCATTTTGACATTTATTTATTGTGGTATTGTAGGTGTGTATTGTTACGTTGGTGTATATGTGTATTGTAAGTGTGACTGGGTATTGTAGGTGTGTATTGTGGTATTGTAGATGTTTATTGTGGTATTGTTGGTGTGTATTGTGTTATCGTAGGTATGTATTGTAGTATTGTGAGTGTGTATGTGGTATTGTACCAAGGTGTTAGTGCATTAACAAGAGGTAAGTATAGTCTCTACTCCTTCGTCTTCTAACAGAAAGTCTTAATAAAGGTAAGTAATGTTAAATGTTCATTTATACATGTTATTTTATTGTGGTATTGTAGGTGTGTATTGTGGTATTGTAGGTGTGTATTGTGGTATTGTAGGTGTGTATTGTGGTATTGTAGGTGTATATTGTGGTATTGTAGGTGTGTATTGTGGAATTGTAGGTGTGTATTGTGGTATTGTAGGTGTGTATTGTGGTATTGTAGGTGTGTATTGTAGGCGTGTGTCTCGTAGCCTCGTCTAGTGACGTCAGTATTGTCAGTGACGTCAAATAAGTAAATTTCTTGGAAGATGACATCAACAATATTACCCTTTTATTTTCCTATTTTTTTTTGTCTCGTCGTCTCTTGAGTGAGGTCAAAGTCGTGTTTCTTCTTGATCGACCAGGCTGTTAGTGTCGGAGGTACGCAGCCATACGTAGGGTCATCACAATCTGGATGATCCGGGCATTTCCTGGAGGATCTGTGGGTTCTTCTCCAGAAAAGTTCTAGATTTATTTGGGCTACGTTTCTGATATCCACCGGTGGCAGGTTGAGGAGTCTTGGGCCACGCATGTTGACACGGTGTTCTCTTATTGTGCCTGGCTTTGCATTGGGTTTATTCTACTCTCTCTCTCTCCCTCTCGTTAAGTTTATTCTACGCATTCCTCCAATGGTAATAAGTCAGATTGTCTTTACTTTACTGGGTTATACTTGCTTAAATCAGCTTAATTTACTCTAATAAGATTTATCTTATAAGAAATCGTTCTCTTTTATAAGATATTTTATATAAGATATTGTCTCTTATATCTCTCTCCCTTTTAAAGAGTTTATTCCAGGTGCTTTGAGACATTTCTGGTAGTCTTAAGATTACTAACTCTGTACATTTTCCAGTTCAGAAATTACCCTTGCCGTAAGAGGCGCCGTGACACATAACACTGTGAGAACACCAACACGGATGTTGCTGTCTGTGTTCTGTCACCAGCACCGCCATGATTATCCCTTCAGTGTCGAGTGACACTAATGGTGGCAGGGTCGAGTGGGAGCAGAGTGACAAGAGGATTATCTTCCGGGGAGGAGTCGATTTAGAGTGTGAGGTAAAGTCAAGGTTCAACAGAGTCATTCTGGCGGACTGGAGTGTAATGAGGATGGTTGGATCACTGAGGCGATTCATCACTCTACCCTGGCAACCTGCTAATTAACTCTTGGCTTGATTTTGGTGTTGGGTCAACACTCGCACCTTCTCCTCTCCCACACCACACCTGTCAAGCATCAACACACATGCCTCTCCCACACCACACCTGTCAAGCATCAACACACACGCCTCTCCCACACCACACCTCTCAAACATCAACACACACGCCTCTCCCACACCACACCTGTCAAGCATCAACACACACGCCTCTCCCACACCACACCTGTCAAACATCAACACACACGCCTCTCCCACACCACACCTGTCAAGCATCAACACACACGCCTCTCCCACACCACACCTGTCAAACATCAACACACACGCCTCTCCCACACCACACCTCTCAAACATCAACACACACGCCTCTCCCACACACCTGTCAAACATCAACACACACGCCTCTCCACACCACACCTGTCAAACATCAACACACACCCTCTCCCACCCACCTGTCAAACATCTACACAGCCGCTCTCCCCACCACACCTGTCAAACATCACACACACGCCTCTCCACACCACACCTGTCAAACATCAACACACAGCCTCTCCACACCACACCTGTCCAAACATGTCCAACACACACGCCTCTCCCACACACACCTGTCAACATCAACACACACGCCTCTCACACCACACCTGTCAAACATCAACACACCGCCTCTCCCACACCACACCTGTCAAACATCAACACACACGCCTCTCCCACACCACACCTGTCAAACATCAACACACACGCCTCTCCCACATACTACGCCTGTCAAAATTCTTACCACTAGGTGCAAAAACAAACAAGGAAATGTTGCTAGCAGAGGGCTTTCATTATTTGTTTGACCAAATTGACTGTGATCAGCAAGGCAGGATGATCCAGCAAGGCAGGGTGATCCAGCAAGGCAGGGTGATCCAGCAAGGCAGGATGATCCAGCAAGGCAGGGTGATCCAGCAAGGCAGGATGATCCAGCAAGGCAGGATGATCCAGCAAGGCAGGGTGATCCAGCAAGGCAGGGTGATCCAGCAAGGCAGGGTGATCCAGCAAGGCAGGGTGATCCAGCAAGGCAGGATGATCCAGCAAGGCAGGATGATCCAGCAAGGCAGGATGATCCAGCAAGGCAGGATGATCCAGCAAGGCAGGATGATCCAGCAAGGCAGGATGATCCAGACAAGGCAGGGATGATCCAGCAAGGCAGGGTGATCTAGCAAGGCAGGATGATCCAGCAAGGCAGGATGATCCAGCAAGGCAGGATGATCCAGCAAGGCAGGGTGATCCAGCAAGGCAGGATGATCCAGCAAGGCAGGGTGATCCAGCAAGGCAGGATGATCCAGCAAGGCAGGATGATCCAGCAAGGCAGGATGATCCAGCAAGGCAGGATGATCCAGCAAGGCAGGATGATCCAGCAAGGCAGGATGATCCAGCAAGGCAGGGTGATCCAGCAAGGCAGGATGATCCAGCAAGGCAGGGTGATCCAGCAAGGCAGGATGATCCAGCAAGGCAGGGTGATCCAGCAAGGCAGGATGATCCAGTAAGGCAGGATGATCCAGCAAGGCAGGGTGATCCAGCAAGGCAGGATGATCCAGCAAGGCAGGGTGATCCATCAAGGCAGGATGATCCAGCAAGGCAGGATGATCCAGCAAGGCAGGGTGATCCAGCAAGGCAGGATGATCCAGCAAGGCAGGATGATCCAGCAAGGCAGGGTAATCCAGCAAGGCAAGGTGATCCAGCAAGGCAGGATGATCCAGCAAGGCAGGGTGATCCAGCAAGGCAGGGTGATCCAGCAAGGCAGGGTGATCCAGCAAGGCAGGATGATCCAGCAAGGCAGGGTGATCCAGCAAGGCAGGGTGATCCATCAAGGTAGGAAGACCTAACAAGCAGGGTGATCCAGCAAGGTAGGATGATCCAGCAAGGTAGGATGATCCAGCAAGGTAGGATGATCCAGCAAGCCAGGGTGATCCAAGAAGGTAGGGTGATCCTGCAAGGCAGTGTGATCCAATAAGGCAGGGTGATCCAGCAAGACAGGGTGATCCATCAAGGCAGGGCAATCCAGCAAGGTAGGGTGATCCAAAGTAGGGTGTTCCAGCAAGGCAGTGTGATTAAATAAGGCAGGGAGATCCAGCAAGGCAGGGTGATCCATCAAGGCAGGGTGATCCAGCAAGGTAGGATGGTCCAACAAGGCAGGATGATCCAACAAGGCAGGGTGATCCAACAAGGCAGGTTGATCCAGCAAGGTAGGGTGATCCAGCAAAGCAGGGTGATCCAACAAGGCAGGGTGATCCATCAAGGCAGGGTGATCCATCAAGGCAGGGTGATCCAGCAAGGCAGGATGGTCCAACAAGGCAGGATGATCCAACAAGGCAGGGTGATCCAACAAGGCAGGTTGATCCAGCAAGGTAGGGTGATCCAGCAAAGCAGGGTGATCCAACAAGGCAGGGTGATCCAGCAAGGCAGGGTGATCCAAGTAACAAACACATTAACCATCACTCGTTCAATAACTCTGTGGCCTGCATCACTACTCAAATGACCTTCTGGACCTGCAGCACCCCCGTCCCTAGTTCAGGGTACAGGCACTGCACCCTGAACTAGTATATCACACACCCTATATGAGTGTGTGATATACTCTGAGCAGCCAAGTCTGCCTACACTTCTTCACTCCTGTTAGAGACAACAAAAGATATTCTCTTCACACATGAAGTGAGCAAATTTAACACTCGCCTCTAACACCTTAATCACAAGGATGAGAGTCACTAGGATGAGAGTCACAGGATGAGAGTCACAAGGATGAGAGTCACAAGGATGAGAGTCACAAGGATGAGAGTCACAAGGATGAGAGTCACAAGGATGAGAGTCACAAGGATGAGAGTCACGAGGATGAGAGTCACAAGGATGAGAGTCACGAGGATGAGAGTCACGAGGATGAGAGTCACAAGGATGAGAGTCACAAGGATGAGAGTCACGAGGATGAGAGTCACAAGGATGAGAGTCACAAGGATGAGAGTCACGAGGATGAGAGTCACAAGGATGAGAGTCACAAGGATGAGAGTCACAAGGATGAGAGTCACGAGGATGAGAGTCACAAGGATGAGAGTCACAAGGATGAGAGTCACGAGGATGAGAGTCACAAGGATGAGAGTCACAAGGATGAGAGTCACAAGGATGAGGGGTCACAAGGATGAGAGTCACAGGATGAGAGTCACGAGGATGAGAGTCACAAGGATGAGAGTCACGAGGATGAGAGTCACGAGGATGAGAGTCACAAGGATGAGAGTCACAAGGATGAGAGTCACGAGGATGAGAGTCACAAGGATGAGAGTCACGAGGATGAGAGTCACAAGGATGAGAGTCACAAGGATGAGAGTCACAAGGATGAGAGTCACGAGGATAAGAGCCACAAGGATGAGAGTCACGAGGATGAGAGTCACGAGGATGAGAGTCACGAGGATGAGAGTCACAAGGATGAGAGTCACGAGGATGAGAGTCACAAAATGAGAGTCACAAGGATGAGAGTCACGAGGATGAGAGTCACGAGGATGAGAGTCACAAGGATGAGAGTCACAAGGATGAGAGTCACAAGGATGAGAGTCACAAGGATGAGAGTCACAAGGATGAGAGTCACAAGGATGAGAGTCACAAGGATGAGAGTCACGAGGATGAGAGTCACGAGGATGAGAGTCACAAGGATGAGAGTCACGAGGATGAGAGTCACAAGGATGAGAGTCACAAGGATGAGAGTCACAAGGATGAGAGTCACAAGGATGAGAGTCACGAGGATGAGAGTCACAAGGATGAGAGTCACGAGGATGAGAGTCACGAGGATGAGAGTCACAAGGATGAGAGTCACAAGGATGAGAGTCACGAGGATGAGAGTCACAAGGATGAGAATCACAAGGATGAGAGTCACAAGGATGAAGGAAGGAAGGAAGGAGAGAAGGAAAATATTTGTATGATGGAAAACAAGTGTTGATGGAGTGTGGAAAATTGTTTTCAAGCCATAATGGCCGTTTTTATGAAGAGGGACAAGGGGAGGGAGGGAGAGGGAGAGGGAGAGGGAGAGGGAGAGGGAGAGGGAGAGGGAGAGCGTACATCTGTACTTATTCACTATGTACTCACCTGAGTACAGACTGAGGCGCTGATTTTTTCCGAGTTAGAGAAAAAAAATGTAAGTGCGAGCAACTTGTCTAACAACTCGATTGTATGATCGCCGTATGATCGTCGTATGATCATCGTATGATCGCCGTATGATCGTCGTATGATCGTCGTATGATCGTCGTATGATCGTCGTATGATCATCGTATGATCGTCGTATGATCGCCGTATGATCGTCGTATGATCATCGTATGATCGCCGTATGATCGTCGTATGATCGTCGTATGATCGTCGTATGATCGTCGTATGATCGTCGTATGATCGCCGTATGATCATCCTATGATCATCGTATGATCGCCGTATGATCGTCGTATGATCATCGTATGATCGCCGTATGATCATCGTATGATCGTCGTATGATCGTCGTATGATCGCCGTATGATCATCGTATGATCGCCGTATGATCATCGTATGATCGTCGTATGATCGTCGTATGATCGCCGTATGATCATCGTATGATCGTCGTATGATCGCCGTATGATCATCGTATAATCATCGTATGATCATCGTATGATCGTCGTATGATCGCCGTATGATCGTCGTATGATCACTGTTTGCAGATAAGTCTCGTCAGATGAAATAATCAAGGTCCCAGGACCGAAACGTCTGCACTAAGTGTTCCAAGTGTATACAGTTGTGCACATTTCCCTCAGTTGTAGCCAACCACTTGCTTGGGAACGCCAGTCCAGTTTCCTGACAAACCTTACCCAACCTAACCTACACTAAACCTTACCCTACCTAACCTAACCCAAACCTTACCCAACCTAACCTAACCTAACTTGCCACCTTGCCCCAGACAAGACCATCAGACTGCTGAGAGAGACAGTGAGCGCTGAGGAGGGTCATTGCGTGACGCTGCGCCCCACAAACTCATTTCATTAGACAAGTAATGAGACTTGTGTTGTGGCGAAGCTATGCGCTCTACTTCAATCACTCTCTCGCCCAAACATGCTGTCGTAGCTTCGCCATTTCTCAGGAGAGACATTTGAAAGTCACTCATTATTACCCGTGTGTGTGGTGCCTCGACGACTCTCACAGCTCCTCACAAGATATTACAATATTAGTTAAGAGAGCTAGGTAAAACCCGATTACTCGACCTGATATCTAAGAGATACGGCTCACATAACCAACACTGTAATAATATAATAAAGGTTATTGTCCGGGGTATATAAAAATACACACATTAATTTATAAAGATATATATTTCTTTTACTAGTAAAAATCTATATAACATAAGAGTACAACCTTTGTACATATAAAACATAAAATAAAAGGATGGTCTTTGGTACAATAAGCGTAATATAATTTGTACTAAGGTAACAATATCTCATTGTTAAATCTCACGACTCTCACATATCAAATTACAAAGTAAACAGTAGGACCCCATAGTGTCCAGTGTCACATGTCACTGCAATCACCGTGTCACACATGACACTACCAAACCCAGTGTCATGACACTCCATCATCGTGTCCCACGACACTTCCTCGTCCCTGTATTATGACACTCAATCATCGTGTCCCATGACACCACCTATTCTCTGTGTTCCATGACACTCCATCTCCGTGGTACATCCACGATAATGCCTTTGCTCCGTGTCGTGTCATGACACTCAGTCTCTGTACTTCCTTTTCACCGTGTCATTTGACATTAAACTCCACACAACTTCCTTGTTGAGGTCACCTGACACTACAACGCTCACCGGGGTTACACAACACCATAATGTTCTGTGTCTGTGTCACCTGACACAGACACAGACTCCTCACGTTCCCACAGCTCCTCACACGACGCTCACGACACAAAAGGGACTGCCCAAGCTTCGTCAGCTCCTCACAAAACACTCACAAAACTTAGGTCCCAAAGTCCCACAGCTGCTCACAAGACGCTCACAACACAATAAGGAATTCCCAAGCTCCCACAGCTCCTCAGAAGACGCTCACAACACAAAAAGGGACTCCCAAAGCTCTCACATATCACACACTGACTAACAATGATGGGGAGACACCGGAGATTTTTTTTTCATTTTTCATTTAATTGGAAAGCATCGAGGGCGGAGCAGCGACACACTAGGTCGATAAGGTTTGAACCTTATCGACTGCACGAGGGTCATTAAGGTTTCGTGTTACCTGTGCGTCACCAGTCAAGAATATTTCTCTCATTAAAATAAAATTAAAAGTAAATCAGTGTACATATATATATATATATATATATATATATATATATATATATATATATATATATATATATATATATATATATATATATAGTATATATATATATATATATATATATATATATATATATATATATATATATAACTATTTATCTATATATATATATATATATATACATATATATATATATACAGTGGTACCCGGATTTCGTCAATAATTCGTTCTAGAAGGCTGTTCGAGTGCCGTTACCAAACGAATTTGTTCCCATAAGGACGAATGTAAATTAGATTAATCCGTTTCAGACCCCCAAAAATACACTTACAAAAGTACTTACAAAAATACACTTACATAATTTTTCGAGTTTGAAGCTGTACGAAATCCGGGGCACGACACACACATATATACGTATATATATTAGCAAGAACTCATTTAAAATTAAGTCCTTTCTAAAAATTTCTCTTATACGTTGAAACATATATTTTTTCATTTATGTTAATGTAAAAATTAATAATTTTGTACCAAAAGAACCTTAGAAAACTTACCTAACCTTATTATAACAAGCGCAATTTAATTTAGCCTAATCCAACTATGTAAATATATTTTAGATAAGTTTACAATAATTTAATAATAAACAAACACAATAAAATATATATTTTTTCAATTAGGTTCAGAATTATTATTTTCGACAATATTGCATACACAAATTTTCGCTTGCCTTATTCGGCAAGAAGAGTGTTGCCAAAATCGCAAGTTTTACTTATTCGGCACGACATATATATTTTTTCAACACGTCGGCCGCTTCCCACCAAGGCAGGGTGACCCAAAAAGAAAAGAAAACTAAAAAAAAAAATACTTTCACCATCATTCAACACTTTCACCTCACTGTCTTCGCAGACTCGCTCAGATACGACAGTTTAGACGTCCCTCCAAACTGCCAATATCCTAAACCCCTCCATTAAAGTGCAGGTATTGTACTTCCCATTTCTGAAACTCAAGTCCCTGTCTATGACCTACTTTTACCGGGAAGTAATCTCCCTCTCTCCTACACACCCTAACCTGAGCCTCACTATCCTCATAAAAACTCTTTACAGCCTTCAGTAACTTACTACCTATTTCACACACTTGCAACATTTGCCACATTGCTCCCCTATCCACTCTATCATATGCTTTTTCTAAATCCATAAATGCAATGAAAACTTCTCTACCTTTATCTAAATACTGTTCACATATATGCTTCAATGTAAACACTTGATCTACACATCCCCTACCCACTCTAAAGCCTCCTTGCTCATCTGCAATCCTACTCTCTGTCTTACCTCTAATTATTTCAATAATAACCCTGCCATACACTTTACCTGGTATACTCAGTAAACTTATTCCCCTATAATTTTTATACTCTCTTATATCCCCCTTCCCTTTATATAAAGGAACTATACACGCTCTCTGCCAATCCCTAGGTACCTTCCCTTCTTTCATACATTTATTAAACAAAAATACCAACCACTCCAGCACTATATCCCCCCCTGCTTTTAACATTTCTGTCATGATCCCGTCAGTTCCAGCTGCTTTACCCCCTTTCATTCTACGTAATACCTCACGCACCTCCCCCACACTCACATCCTGCTCTTCTTCACTCCTAAACGATGTTGTACCTCCCTGTCCAGTACATGAAATTACCGCCTCCCTTTTTTCATCGACATTTAAAAGTTCCTCAAAATATTCCCGCCATCTACCCAATACCTCCAGCTCCCCATCTACTAACTCCCCTACTCTGTTTTTAACTGAGAAATCCATTCGTTCCCTAGGCTTTCTTACCTTGTTTATCTCACTCCAAATTTTTTTCTTATTCTCAGCAAAATTTCATGACAGTGCCTATCCCACTCAATCATTTGCTCTCCTTTTGCACTCTCTCACCACTCTCTTCACCTTTCTTTTACTTTCTATATACTCTTCCCTTCTTATAACACTTCTGCTTTGTAAAAACCTCTCATAAGCTACCTTTTTCTCTTTTATCACACCCTTTACTTCTTCATTCCACCACTCACTCCTCTTTCCTCCTGCACCCACCCTCCTATAGCCACAAACTTCTGCCCCACATTCTAATACTGCATTTTTAAAACTATCCCAACTCTCTTCAACCCCCCCACTACTCCTACTTGCACTAGCCCACCTTTCTGCCAATAGTTGCTTATATCTCACCCTAACTTCCTCCTCCCTTAGTTTATACACTTTTACCTCTCTCTTACTTGCTGGTGCCATTTTCTTTTGTCCCATCTACCTTTACTCTAACTGTAGCTACAACCAAATAATGATCTGATATATCCGTTGCCCCTCTATAAACATGTACATCCTGAAGCCTACCCATCAACCTTTTATCCACCAATACATAATCTAACAAACTACTTTCATTACGTGCTATATCACACCTTGTATACTTATTTATCCTCTTTTTCATAAAATATGTATTACTTATTACCAAACCTCTTTCTACACATAGCTCAATAAATGGTTCCCCATTTACATTTACCCCTGGCACCCCAAATTTACCTACTACTCCCTCCACAACATTTTTACCCACTTTAGCATTAAGATCCCCAACCACAATTACTCTCTCACTTGGTTCAAAACTCCCACACACTCACTCAACATTTCCCAAAATCTCTCTCTCTCCTCTACACTTCTCTCTTCTTCAGGTGCATAAACACTTACTATAACCCATTTTTCACATCCAACCCTTATTTTACACCACATAATCCTTGAATTGGTACATTTATATTCCCTCTTTACCTGCCATAACTGATTATTCAACATTATTGCCACTCCTTCTTTAGCTCTAACTCTATTTGAAACCCTGACCTAATCCATTTATTTCCCCACTGAAACTCTCCTACCCCTTCAGCTTTGTCTCACTTAAAGCCAGGACATCCAACTTCTTTTCATTCATAACATCTACAATCATCTCTTTCTTATCATTCGCACAACATCCACAACAATATTCAAACATCCACTTTCGACGGTTTTCTTTCTATTTCTTTTTAGTAAGCTATGAAAAGGGGGTTACTAGCCCATTGTTCCTCGGCATTTTAGTTGACTTTACAACACACATGGCTTACGGAGGAAAGATTCTTATTCCACTTCCCCATGGATATGAAAGGGAAAAGCAATAAGAACAAGAACTATTAAGATAAAATCAAAGAAAACTCAGATGAGTGTGTATACATAAACGTGTACATGTTTGCGTAGTGTGACCTAAGTGTAAGTAGAAGTAGCAAGACGTACCTGAAATCTTGCATGTTTATGAGACAGAAAAAAGACACCAGCAATCCTACCATCATGTAAAACAATACAGGCTTTCGTTTTACACTCACTTGGCAGGACGGTAGTACCTCCCTGGGTGGTTGCTGTGTGTGTGGGGAGGAGAGAGAGAGAGAGAGAGAGAGAGAGAGGAGAGAGAGAGAGAGAGAGAGAGAGAGAGAGAGAGAGAGAGAGAGAGACAGACAGACAGACAGACAGACAGACAGACAGACAGACAGACAGACATACAGAGAGACAGAGAGACAGAGAGACAGACAGACAGACAGATAGACAGACAGAGAGAGAGAGAGAGAGAGAGAGCATCTACCTCTTGCTCACTGGTTTCTCTCCTTCTGTAATTACAACTTTAAGAGAACTTACTTTCAGTCAGCAAAATAGTGTTTAATAGATAATTAACTCACATACACACACACCCACACACACTCACACACACACACACACACACACACACACACACACACACACACACACACACACACACACACACACACACACACACACATACACACACACACACACACACACACACACACACACACACACACACACACACACACACACACACACACACACACACACACACACACACACACACACACACACACACACACACACACACACACACACACACACACACACACACACACACACACACACACACACACACACACAATTAGATCGGATGAGGATCAGGCAGGACTACAAAGAAACCTGGACATGCTGGACGCGTGGTCCAGTAACTGGCTTCTCGAATTTAACCCCGCCAAATGCAAAGTCATGAACAGCGGGGAAGGACAAAGAAGACCGCAGACGGAGTATGGGCTAGGTGGCCAAAGACAGTAAACTTCACTCAAGGAAAAGGATCTTGGGGTGAGTATAATACGAACACATCTCCTGAAGGCACACATCAACCAGATAATTGCTGCAGCATATGGGCGCCTGGCAAACCTGAGAATAGCGTTCCGATACCACAGTAAGGAATCGTTCAAGACTCTGTACACCGTGTACGTCAAATCCATACTAGAGTATGCAGCACCAGTTTGGAACCCACACCTGGTCAAGCAAGTCAAGAAATTAGAGAACGTGCAAAGGTTTGCAACAAGACTAGTTCCAGAGCTAAGGGGAATGTCCTACGACACTGGAGGACAGGAGGGTTAGGGGAGACATGATAATGACATACAAAATACTGCGAGGAATTGACAAGGTGGACAAAGACAGGATGTTCCAGAGAGGGGACACAGAAACAAGGGGTCACAATTGGAAATTGAAGACTTAGATGAGTCAAAATGATGTTAGGAAGTATTTCTTCAGTCATAGAGTTGTCAGGAAGTGGAATAGTCTGGCAAGCGACGTAGTGGAGGCAGGAACCATACATAGTTTTAAGACAGAGGTATGATAAAGCTCATGGAGCAGGGGGAGAGAGAGGACCTAGTAGCGATCAGTGAAGATGCGGGGCCATGAGCTATGAATCGACCCCTGAAACCACAAATAAGTGAGTACACACACATACACACACACACACACACAACACACACATTCATTTTGTCCATCACAAGTAAAAAAACAAACAAAGTTGATCCAGCAAACACATCTAGAAACACATTCAGTGTTTTTAGTTATCAATAAATATTAATATGTGGACTATAAATATACCAATACAAAAACCCGTCGAAATTAATTTTTTTTTCCAAATGCAGATTATTAGTAATGATTAATATTCCAGAGTTTTGTTGTTTGTATTGAGAGTGAGATGGAAGGTTGGAGGTAGCAGGTGTGTGTCAGGAAACAGGACAAGTTTCTGACTGTAGAGCATACGGGCAAGTGTTTCCTGACTGTAGTAGCAGATGTGTGTGTCAGGAGTTTGAGGAATGTATACAAGAGTCTGAATGGTTTTAGTTTAATGTATTGTAAGCGCAATTTAATTTAGCCTAATCCAACTAAATATATTTTAGATAAGTTTACAACAATTTAATTATGAACAAACACAATGAAACATATATTTTTCGTTAGGATCAGAACGATTATTGCGAAATTATTGCATACACAAATTTTCGTTAGTCTTATTCGGCAAGAAGAGCGTTGCTATTTAAACTAAAATAGCAAGTATATATATATATATATTTGATGGGGTCCACCTCTGGTGCAAATTGTGGGACCCATAACCTCGGGGAAGTGGATAAAAAGGCTTCAAGGAAGAATATTTGGATTTCTTCCTGAAGCCATTTGAATATTCCTCTTCCCCTACCACCCCATCTTTTCATTCTATATATACATATATATAAACTTTATTTCAAGACAAAATACATTGACAAAATACCTTGACAAAATACATTGACAAAATACATTGACAAGAATACAATAGGGAGTAAAACAACATAGATAACAACTCAGAGCTACATGTCAAATACTTCTTCCAGCTCCCCGGCAGTGCCGCTGCCAGAATGCTGCAGGCATTTCCCTCTGGATCGCAACACTGAGTCTCTGAAAGAGGAAGTTGGTCGCACTGTGGTCCTTGGTTTCTATGATGAGTTTTTCACCCAGCTCTTTGAGAAAGTTTAAAGCACACTTGCCCCATGCTCCAAGGGTCTCCGACCCTATTGGGATGAAGTTATAGCAAGGGGGAAGGCCTTCATATTTGCGAGTCAAGTGTTGGGTTGTCAAAAAAGGGTGCACACCTCAAGAAGTAAGTGAGTCTTGGCATAGTAAGACACCTTGTGAGGAGATACAGGGCATCATGGGCATCAAGATCACTTATTCTGTCCTCCATTCTTTTCAGGTCATTCACTTTGTCCTTGAGGACAGTGTCGATGGCGTGGTGACCCAGCGGTGCTCCCAGGAGGGTACTGTTGGATGGAGTGGTAGTAGTGACTTCTGGGAGGATTGTTTGCACCGCATTGATTATTTCCTGGTTTGTTGTGATGATTTCACACTTTGACGGATTGAGGATGAGTCCTAAGGCTTCTCCCTGTGTCTTCACCCGTTGTAGATCCTCTAACAGGGACTCCTCAGTACCCGCCAGAGTGCCATCATCCAGGTACCAGATGTTGAGCTCGCTGCGTAGGCTGGAAGTTAGTTCTCTTACTGCCAAACAGAGAGAAGTGGAGCGAGTGGATCACCCTGCTGAACACCCTCAGATGAGGGAATTTTATGTTCCCCAAACAAAAGAGTCGAGGGTTTGCTGTAGCCAGCTGAAATGAAGGGAAAGAGACTGGGGAACCGATCCCGAACGGCTGGCAAGACCACATCTCTCTTCACCATATTAAAGGCATTTCTAAAGTCAAGTTTGACTACGGCCTTGTCTTCTGGTAGGTCCCTGATGTAGGCCCTTGCCGCATGAGCTGCGGCTTCACTGCTGAGAGACCCCAAAGCCAGTTGGTGTGGCTGGAGTAAACTGGCAGCTTCTAGGCGAATGTTTCTTACTGCTGCTTTGGCAACTAGACGGCGAAGAGTGTTACCAACAGCAATGGGTCTGATTCCCCCATCCTTCTTCTTCAAAGCGCATAATGAGGCTCCAAAAAAGAAAGGTTTAATTTCTTCTGGGATTCGCCCAGCCAGGCAGTTGTTGACAAAGTTGTTAATTCGGTGAGGAGAATTGATGCAGATGCGCCGAGTACAGGATTTACCATCTCTTTGAGGTGTTGTGGTCGAATTCCAGTGTAACCTCCTGCAGATCCTGCTGGAAATGACACTATCGCCATATAGATTTCTGATTCTGGCAAAATTAATTATATATATATATATATATATATATATATATATATATATATATATATATATATATATATATATATATATATATATTGGTAGATTTTCCTGTGAAGGTTTCAGAGCCCACTTAGGACTCATGAAATTGTTGACGTTGCCTCTGGTCAATATTCCACCTCAGTGTCATCCTCACGTAAACAATCAGAGAGTTCTAACTGCTTCCCATGTGGAGTGTGGAGTGGAGATGTGAAGCAGTGTAGTTCTAGACACGGGGGAGAGTGCTTCCCAGTCGTCCGTACTTAGGAATAGTGACTGTTTGGACTCTCAAATAGTCCTAAAGAGAAAAAACTACAACAAAAAAAGATCTGACTCTAACAAGGTGCTCATCTGACAAGCCAGGTATAAATACTAAAAAATCCAGGAAACATGAATTAATGTACAGTTGTTATGGATTCCATCACACTTTGGATTACTCGTTCATGATAACGCTGATATGTTAGCCAAGAAAAGTAACCTGAAGGATAATGTAGAATACAATGTTGGTGTATCTGTGTCTAGCATTAGGAATAATATTAGGAGAGAAGTAAATAATGAAACTGAATGTTATAGGAATGTAATTAAAAGCTTGTGTAGCTCTAACCCACTATGATAAAATGAACGTAGATAAGTATGTTTATGGAGAAACTGGACAAGTATCTTCACCAGGTGCCAGATCAACCAGGCTGTGACGGATATGTGGGGCAGCGGGCCTCCAGCAGCAACAGCCTGGTAGACCAGGCAAGTACCAGACGAGCCTGGCCCATGGCCGGGCTCCGAGAGTAGCTAAACTCTCGAAACTCTTCAAAGATATCAAAGGTAAGGTGGAGCAACTTGCAATGGGAACAGACTGACTGATGTTGCAATGGCCAGGCTTAGGTTTGGTTACAAGTACTTCTGACAGTTTGGCAGACACAAATGATGATCAGACTAAATGCAAAGTATGTGGTCAGCTCTATGGTAAATATCTTGAACACTATGCGCTTAATTGCCCACTTATTGAGGCATATAGAGATAGACAGTATAATAACCTATGTGACATGTCAAGATATCTTATTAATGAAAATAAGATACCAGGTACATTAAGCAAATGTCCTAAATTTGCCTGCAACAGATGTACTCCTGTTAACCTTTTTGGGGCTTAGTTGCTAGGCCTTTTATATATCCATATGTCTTGCGCTACCATCCACAGGATGGATATGGCGTACATAATCAACTAGACGCTTCGGTGGTAAAATCTAAATCTATGATATTCTAGAAACACATCCACACTCCTTCATTATTTCTATGATCGATTATTATTTTTCGCATTTTGTGATAAGAAAGAAGAAATTTGAGCAGCCTTTCTTATCAATCTGTCGTCTTCTCAGTTCTGACGAAAATATTGTTTAGCTTTTCTTGAAATGGTAAACCTGTGTGTCCTTCAAAACAAAGGTGGAGTCTTGATCCACCATCCGTGTGTGTCCTTCAAAACAAAGATGGAGTCTTGATCCACCACCCGTGTGGGTCATTCAAAACAAAGGTGGAGTCTTGATCCACCATTCGTGTGGGTCATTCAAGACAAGAAGCCACAAAGCACAACAAATATCTCTCGGTTCCTCACTATTAAAAGTTATAATTTCCTCCCCTTACAAAAGCTTAATAAACACTGAGCAATTACACCAACAAACACACACACAAACAATAAAACAGAACGCAAGAAAAGAACAGTATATTTCGGTCCAAACATGAGGCCGTCCTCAGCAGTGACAAATGTTTGTCTCAGCCACAAGCCTCTGAATGACTCTGGGAACAATTACAATCTTGTTTTGTGACATGGTAAGTGATTTTTTTAAATGTGTTGCGTAAACAGAGGAGCGTATGTACGTATTACGCTAAAAGAGGCTTATTTTGAGAATTATTTCAGCCTTATTGTGAAGAATAGACGCAGATTTATTTTGAAGGAGAAGGAGAAGTGGAAGAAGAAGAAGAAGAAGAAGAAGAAGAAGAAGAAGAAGAAGAAGAAGAAGAAGAAGAAGAAGAAGAAGAAGAAGAAGAAGAAGAAGAAGAAGAAGAAGAAGAAGAAGAAGAAGAAGAAGAAGAAGAAGAAGAAGAAGAAGAAGAAGAAGAAGAAGAAGAAGAAAAAGAAGAAGAAGAAGAAGAAGAAGAAGAAGAAGAAGAAGAAGAAGAAGAAGAAGAAGAAGAGAAGAAGAAGAAGAAGAAGAAGAAGAAGAAGAAGAAGAAGAAGAAGAAGAAGAAGAAGAAGAAGAAGAAGAAGAAGAAGAAGAAGAAGAAGAAGAAGAAGAAGAAGAAGAAGAAGAAGAAGAAGAAGAAGAAGAAGAAGAAGAAGAAGAAGAAGAAGAAGAAGAAGAAGAAGAAGAAGGAAGAAAGAAAGAAAGAAAGAAAGAAAGCAAGGAAAAAGAAAGAAGAAAAATGAGATATCCTTTAGAGTTACTATCCAGGGTGGATAATAATCCAGAATAACCCTACAAAGCTTATTTCCACTGTAGGTTCCACCCACCCGCAGGATGCTACCCATAACAGTCTAACACCCAGGTACCTACTTACGGCTAGGTAAACAGGGGCAACAGGTGACCTGAAACATGAAGATCGATCCTCGGCCCCATCCAACCTAACCTAACTTAACCAAACCTAACCTAGGATAACCTGACCTAACCTAACCTAACCTGACCTAACCTAACCTAACCTGACCTAACCTAACCTAATCTGACTTAACCTAGCCTAACCTGACATAATCTAACCTACCTAACCTGACCTAACCTAACCTGACCTAACTTAACCTGACCTACCCTAACCTAACCTGACCTACCCTACCTAACCTAAGCTGATCTAACCTAACCTGAAATACCCTTACCTAACCTGACCTAACCTAACCTGACCTGACCTACCCTAACCTTACCTGACCTAACCTAACCTAACCTAACCTACCCTAACCTAACCTGACCTGATTTACCCTGACCTAACCTAACTTAACCTAACCTAATCTAATCTAGCTTGATCTAACTCTAGCGTTGACCGATGATTTAACTCCAGTGTTTACAATAGCATTTTTTTTACAAGTGATGTTAAGCTTAGTTAATTCTTTAAGGCGACAACACTGGGAGATGAGGCGGAGCCTGAGGCCTCGGAGGAACAAAGGGAAGGACACGGGATCGATACCCGGGCTTCGTTTGCTTAGTGTTTACTCTCACGACCTCGTCCTTTCCCCTAATCCCTTTCCTCTTGCTCCCTGTTAAATGCTCCCTGCCCCCTGTGTCCTGCTCCCTGCACCCTGTCTTCTGCCCCCTGCTCCCTGACCTCTGTCCCCTGCCTCCTGACCCCTGCTCCATGCCTTTCCCCCTGCCATTTACTCCCTACCTCCTGCTCCCTGCCATCTGCTCCCTGCCCCGGCCATCTGCTTCCTGCCCCTGCTCTCTACCCCTGCTCCCTGCCCCTTGCCCCTGCCTCCTTAACCTGCTCTCTGCCTCCTGCCCCTGCAATCTGCTCCGTGCCTCCTTCCTAATGCCTCCTGCCATCTGCACCCTGCCCCCTTCCCTCTACCATCAGCCTCTGCATCCTGCCCCTTGTCCCTTGCTTCCTGCCCCCTGCCTCCTGCCCCATGCCCCTGCCTTCTGCACCCTGCCTTCTGTGTCCCACCCTGGCCCCTGCCTTCTGCACCCTGCCTTCTGCCTCCTGCCCCCTGCCTTCTGCCTCCTGCCCTCTTCCTCCTGTCTTCTGCCTCCTGCTCCCCTGCCTCTGCCCTTGCCTTTTGCCCCCTGTCCCCCCCTCCCTGTCCCCCGAGGGCTCCTGCCCCTGCCCCTCTTAATGGTGTGAGAATTGATTGTTATTGTTAGTTCGGCTGATTTGTTTTATTTTGGTGAAAGAAACGTTGCTTTGTTGTTGTTTCTTTTTTTGTTATTTGTTGTTATTGTTGTTTATTGTCGTTTTCCTATTCGTGTTGTTTGTTTGTTGTTGTTTGTCGTCTGTGTTGATGTTGATATTGCTGTTGGTGTTTTGTTATTGTTTTTGTTGTTTGCTGCCATTTTTGTTGCTGTTTGTCGTTGTTGTTTTTGTTGTCTTTGCTGTTTTAATTGTTGTTGTTGCCGTCGTCATTGTTTTTATTGTTTGTGTTTCTAATACTACTGCTAATACTATTACTATTGCTATTGTTTAACTATCCTACTACTACTACTATTGGTACAACTATCACTACTACTACTACTACTACTACCACCAGTACTACTACACTACTGCCTACTACTACACTACTACACTACTACTACTACCACTACTACTACTAGCGTAAAGCACAGCCTGAGACCATCAGACACACGTAGCAACATAATAAATAAGTAGAACTCTCACTGCCTTCACTGCCAGGTTGGTAGAGCCGTGTAAGCAGCGTTATTATTATCAGGAGGTAGCTGTCCCCTTACCCGCCAACACTGTCAACACGACGTCAATTATGTGATTGAAAGTGTTAGGAAAAGTAAACTATATATATATATATATATATATATATATATATATATATATATATATATATATATATATATATATATATATATATAAATATAAATATATATATATATATATATATATATATATATATATATATATAATGCTCACACCTAGTGTTTACTTTAATCTATTCTTGACGACGGTATCATACAGGTTACGTGCAGCCATAATGGCCCTCGTATAGTCGATAGTCTTTAAACCAAGTTAGAAACTAAACATATCTCTTTTTTTCACCTAATATACACAAGACAATTTACAAACAAGGCTGACCTGCCTTCACTCCCACATGACTTATTGTTTACAGCTTCTTCCGCTTACTAAAAAAGTAACAAAAAAATGTAAGTAAAAGACTTTTATATATTTCCTGGTGTGATATCCACAGATGGGAGACGGTGGAGTGAGAGACAGGATCTGATCCCACCTCGTGTCGGCTCTAATGCCATGGACACACTGACACCATGCACAGGTAGGCTCAAGTGGGAGGATCACGCAGGTAAGCCTAATTGACAGAGCAGGTTTGAAGGTAAATTTAGGTGTCCCGTAGCTCCCGGGCACTCAGCTAACACACTGAGGTCCGTGGTGCGATCCACCGTACGGGTGGAATCATTTTGGGGCGTGTTTCCTAAAAACGCCTGCTGTCCATGTTCACCTATCAGTAAAGTAGGTACCTGGGTGTTAGCAGGCTGGTGTGGGTAGCATCCTGGGGACAAAACCTAATTTGCCCTACATGCTCTGGATAACCAGGGAATTTGATGTTAGCTATGGTCTGTATAAGTTGTATCATGTTCTTGTAGAAATAAAGCTTATTATTATTATTATTATTATTATTATTATTATTATTATTATTATTATTATTATTATTATTATTATTATTAAAGAGAGGCTCTTACTACAGAGGTGACTGAGTCTGGTGTCGATTAAGTTCAAATTCTATCGTCTGCTCAAGGGTCATTAAAGCTGCTTTTCCTTAACTGGAAAAATCCTTAGACAACTCGTAATAATTTTTAGACAATTGGTAATATTTTTAAACGACTTCTAATTAACACTAACCAACAAAATTTAACTTTGGTTTTATTCAGTTCGGAAAGTAAATTGTTGGTTTTAAGTTAAAACAGATCAAGATAAGTGATTTTTTTTTGGAATCTCATGATCATTATTTTTGACTAATCTTCCTGAAAGTAAATTCATTATTTATATAAATAAAGAAAGCAGAAATGTTCATACAGTCATACAAACATATTTACTTGACGACTTTCAGGTTATTTTTACCTTGTGTTGAGTATGGTTCTCTGGCAGCAGCGACCAGCAGTAGTCTGCCGTCAACCTGGTCCTCAGGTTCCCCCTGACGTCTCTTCTCCGTGATGGATGTGCTTTGGTGAGCTCGTTCACCGTGGTGTTCCACGGAAACTGTTCGTGCTGGCACATGTGTTCAGATTTGTAACCAGCGTGTCAATATTAGTTAGAAACACGTGTGTTTTTAAACGTGAACTAAAACCATTGTTGGGCAGGGTAATTAGTGAACGATGTTAATTACATGTGCTTGATATTATTTGCTGGTAACTTTGGTGTTGTTGTTGTGAGCAGTCTGTTGGTATCGTCCCTTCTGTTGTCGGTGCTCTTTTTGCCGTTATCTTTTCTACTGTCGGTATTCTATTAACACAATGGCTGTCTATTTCTTCTGTTGGGGCCTTTGTTATTCTCTCCTGCTGTCAGTATTCCGTTGGTGCCTCTGCTGTCGTCTCTTCTGTTGAAACCTCTGTTCTCACCTCTTCCGTTGTCACTCAGACCTGTTGCGGACATGTTATTGCCCTTCGAGGACAGGGCCGAAGGGAATAGGTATCCTACGGGTATACTTCGGGTAACCTTCGGGTATCCTACTGGCATCGTACGGGTATCCTACGGGTAGCCTTCGGGTATCCTCTGCCTCTACCCTTACGTTTATGAATGACTGTATTCATGTATTTTAACCCCGATTCAGAAACGCGTTTAATTGAGCAACCGGTTCCTTTCAACAGACATGAAGCCTCTTTACGATTACCTTGGCAGTGTAATTAGCGTCAGATTTGACCCGGCTTCAGAGAGCAATTGTTAACGACACTGTTTGAAGCAATTCACTTTCTTTTTATTAAATTTTGAGATCATTATATTCGGCAATGATATTAGATCGAGATGAATAATGATATTCTGTACTTGCTCAAATTTTCAGTAATCTCTGTATTACCCCCTACGAATTTGGCGCTTCTCGGTAATAATAATAATAATAATAATAATAATAATAATAATAATAATAATAATAATAATAATAATAAAAAATAATAATAATAATAATAATAATAATAATAATAATAATAATAATAATAATAATAATAATAATAATAATAATAATAATAATAATAATAATAATAATAATAATAATAATAATAATAATAATAATAATAACAACAATAATATCATCCTTATTATTATCAATATTATTATTATCTTAAATTCCCCTTTAAGGCTGATTTCTTGAGATGAATATCACTCAAAGACTATTTTTAGATGTGTTCCTTGAAGACTATCCACTCCTCGGAGGTGGAGCAGCTGTCTGTCCAGTGATAGTTATGTGGGCGGGCGTCACCGCCCATCTCACCTTCTCTTAATTAAGTGGGCGGCCACCGGGAGAGCTTCCTGACACCCAGGTGGCAGGAAGCTGCCACCCATCACTGCCACCCAGGTCCCTCTTTGCCTTCATCATCACATATCATGTGAGAATAATGATGGTCATGATGATGAGGATGATGATGAGAATGATGAGAATATGAGGATCATCCTCCCCACGCACAGCTCCTAATTAAAATCCTCAGGTTAAATATAGTTGGGCAGGGAAATATTTGCTGAAGCAGCTGCCGTCAAATTAGCACAAGAATGCCCCCTGGCAGGCCAATTAACGTTCCTAGACTTTCTCCCTTCAGGGGTGAATGATGCTGGAGTAACACCACGTGTGCATGATGGTAACACCATGTGTGATTATTGGTAACACCACGTGTGGATGATTGGTAACACCACGTGTGGATGATTGGTAACACCACGTGTGGAGGATTGGTAACACCACGTGTGGATGATTGGTAACACCACGTGTGGATGATTGATAACACCATGTGTGGATGATTGGTAACACCTCGTGTGGATGATGACACAAACACACACGATGGCATGGTGGCTAGCGCTCTTGCTTCACGCACGGAGGGCCCGGGTTCAATTCCCGGCGGGGCGGAAACATTTCGAAGTGTTTCCTTACACACACATACATACAACAGGCCTAGTGTCTAATCGACATGTGCCTAGGACAAAATGGTAACACACACACACACACACACACACACACACATACACACACACGCACACACAAACAAACAAACACACACACACATACACACAGCAGTAAGACAAGAGAGAGAGGGGTGGGTAGATTGCATATTCTTGGATTGTAAGAAGGCGTTTGACACATTCCTACACAAGAGATTAGTGCAGAAGCTGGAGGACCAGGCAGGGATAACAGGGAAGGCACTACAATGGATCAGGGAATACCTGTCAGGAAGACAGCAGCGAGTCATGGTTCGTGGCGAGGTGTCAGAGTGGGTGCCGGTGACGAGTGGGGTTCCACAGGGGTCAGTCCTAGGACCGGTGCTGTTTCTGGTGTTTGTAAACGACATGACGGAAGGAATAGACTCCGAAGTGTCCCTGTTTGCAGATAATGTGAAGTTGATGAGAAGAATTCAATCGGAAGAGGACCAGGCAGAACTACAAAGGGATCTGGACAGGCTGCAAGCCTGGTCCAGCAATTGGCTCCTGGAGTTCAACCCAACCAAGTGCAAAGTCATGAAGATTGGGGAAGGGCAAAGAAGACCGCAGACGGAGTACAGTCTAGGGGGCCAGAGACTACAAACCTCAATCAAGGAAAAAGATCTTGGGGTGAGTATAACACCAGGCACATCTCCTGAGGCGCACATCAACTAAATAACTGCAGCATACGGGCGCCTAGCAAACCTAAGAACAGCATTCCGACATCTTAATAAAGAATCGTTCAGGACCCTGTACACTGTGTACGTTAGGCCCATACTGGAGTATGCAGCACCAGTCTGGAACCCACATTTATCCAAGCACGTAAAGAAGCTAGAGAAAGTGCAAAGGTTTGCAACAAGACTAGTCCCGGAGCTAAGGGGTATGTCCTACGAGGAGAGGTTAAGGGAAATCGACCTGACGACACTGGAGGACAGGAGAGATAGGGGGGACATGATAACGACATATAAAAAACTGAGAGGAATTGACAAGGTTGACAGAGACAGAATGTTCCAAAGATGGGACACAGCAACAAGGGGACACAGTTGGAAGTTGAAGACTCAGATGAATCACAGGGATGTTAGGAAATATTTCTTCAGTCACAGAGTAGTCGGAAGTGGAATAGCTTGGGAAGCGATGTAGTGGAGGCAGGTTCCATACACAGCTTTAAGAAGAGGTATGATAAAGCTCATGCGCAGGAGAGTGACCCAGTAGCAGCCAGTAAAGAGGCGGGGCCAGGAGCTATGTCTCGACCCTGCAACCACAACTAGGTGAGTACACACACGTCTCCGGAGGCACACATCAACCAGATAACTGCGGCAGCATATGGGCGACTGGCAAACCTAAGATTAGCGTTCCGTTACCTTAACAAGGAATCGTTCAAGACACTGTACACCGTGTACGTCAGGCCCATACTAGAGTATGCAACACCAGTCTGGAACCCACACCTGGTCAAGCACGTAAAGAAACTAGAGAAAGTGCAAAGGTTTGCGACAAGGTTAGTTCCACAACTCAGGGGTCTGTCCTATGAAGAAAGGTTGAGGGAAATAGGACTAACAACACTAGAGGAAAGAAGGGTCAGAGGAGACATGATAACGACATACAAAATACTGCGGGGAATTGACAAGGTAGACAGGGACAGGATGTTCCAGAGAGGGAACACGGAAACAAAGGGACACAACTGGAAGCTGAAGACTCAGATGAGTCAAAGGGATGTTAGGAAGCATTTCTTCAGCCACAGAGTAGTCAGGAAGTGGAATAGTCTAGAGAAAGATATAGTGGAGGCAGGAACCATACATAGTTTTAAGACAAGGTATGATAAAGCTCATGGAGCAGGGAGAGCAGAGCCCCAGTAGCAGACAGCGAAGAGGCGGGGCCAGGAGCTGAGTCTCGACCCCTGCAACCACAATTAGGTGAGTACAATTAGGTGAGTACACATAAACACACACACACACACACACGCACACACACACACACAAACACACACACACAAACACACACACAAACACACACACACACAAACACACACAAACACACACACATACACACACAATTATTAAATTGAAATTTACCCTATGTTTGTTGAAGTAATTATAAGGTGCTCTTCCTAACCCCCGCCGCCCCCGCCGCCCACGCCGCCCACGAAGACTGGAATTCTACCTTGTGTGACGATGAAGGCGTGGACGGTAACTCGAGTGTGGTGGTGGTGGAGGACGTGGGCGTGGGCGTGGAGGGCGAGCATGGGTGGACCCACATCAGGAGACAGTTACACTGGGCCTTCCCCGTCCATATCTACGGCTTCGCCTGTCTCTTCTTCATGCTCGCCTTTTATACCTTCTTCTCCATTCTCAACCTTAGGTGAGTGTTGCGCTGTGGGTGTTGCGCTGTGGGATGAGTGTTGTGTTGTGGGTGTTGCGCTGTGGGATGAGTGTTGTGTTGTGAGTGTTGCGCTGTGGGGTGAGTGTTGTGTTGTGGGTGTTGCGCTGTGGGATGAGTGTTGTGTTGTTGGTGCTGCGCTGTGGGATGAGTGTTGTGTTGTTGGTGCTGCGCTGTGGGATGAGTGTTGTGTTGTGGGTGTTGCGCTGTGGGATGAGTGTTGTGTTGTGGGTGTTGCGCTGTGGGATGAGTGTTGTGTTGTGGGTGTTACGCTGTGGGATGAGTGTTGTGTTGTGGGTGTTGGACTGTGGGTTACGTGCCGTGATTTGTAGTGTTTGTGTGTGTGTGTGTGTGTGTGTGTGTGTGTGTGTGTGTGTGTGTGTGTGTGTGTGTGTGTGTGTGTACAAAAATAAATGAACATAATGGAAATATGATAAAGTAAGAACTGGAGGACCTGAATAATAACGTTGATAAAGGCAAATACTATATCCCAGTTGTGTCTTCTACCTCATTAGAAGCAAATTACTAATAAAACATAAAATACAATAGTTCTTTGAGAGAGGATTTTAGATGTGAGTAAATCTGAATTAAGTCTTTTTTTTTAAGTTTGTATAAAACAAGCTAAATATAAACGACAAAATAAAGATTTCTTTTAATATTACACTGAACAATATAATGTGTGAATCTTCCTTAGCCTAGAGTGAGGAGTTATCCTGACTGACAACACCTGTTTCTGTTAGCGCTATGACCTTGCGTTACTCTTACACTACTCTTTCCTTCTTCCACAGGTCACAAATCTCCAACCGTCCATTTATGTCGACCATCAATGTATTCCTCTGTGTTTTGGGGGTGACCCGAGCTGCTTGTTTCCTCATCGACCCCTACACCTTAGGTCAGGTAAGGTCACACTTACTGACCTCTACATATAAGCCATTTTTAGTTACCCCTTAGATCTAAAAAAAACTCTGCGAATCACGTTTAAAATGACACAGGAGATATTAAAGGAAGAAGAGGGTGGATGGAGGTAAGGGAGTGGAGGATTTAGGGAAAGTTGACGAGGCTGGAGTGAAAGTGGGAAGGGAGGGAAAGGAGGAGGAAGTTGTGGTGTACGTTGATGGTAATCAATATCACCTGTGATGAGGTAGAGGAACTGATAACCTATGACAACCTATGATGAAGCACGGATACTGACAACCTATGACAACCTATGATGAAGCAGGGATACTGACAACCTGTGATGAAGCAGGGATACTGACAACCTGTGATAAAGCAGGGATACTGACAACCTGTGATAAAGCAGGGATACTGACAACCTTTGACAACCTGTGATAAAGCAGGGATACTGACAACCTGTGATAAAGCAGGGATACTGACAACCTGTGATAAAGCAGGGATACTGACAACCTGTGATGAAGCAGGAACACTGACAACCTGTGATGAAGCAGGAACACTGACAACCTGTGATAAAGCAGGGATACTGACAACCTTTGACAACCTGTGATAAAGCAGGGATACTGACAACCTGTGATAAAGCAGGGATACTGACAACCTGTGATAAAGCAGGGATACTGACAACCTGTGATAAAGCAGGGATACTGACAACCTGTGATGAAGCAGGAACACTGACAACCTGTGATGAAGCAGGAACACTGACAACCTGTGATAAAGCAGGGATACTGACAACCTTTGACAACCTGTGATAAAGCAGGGATACTGACAACCTGTGATAAAGCAGGGATACTGACAACCTGTGATAAAGCAGGGATACTGACAACCTGTGATAAAGCAGGGATACTGACAACCTGTGATGAAGCAGGGATACTGACAACCTAAGACACCCTGAAGTTTTCATTCAGTTGGAGTAGTACGTAATGACCTGGACGACCCGGCTAAGAGTACATGGGAATGCATGAGAGTACATGGGAATGCATGAGAGTACATGTGAATGCATGAGAGTACATGGGAATGCATGAGAGTACATGGGAATGCATGAGAGTACATGGGAATGCATGAGAGTACATGGGAATGCATGAGAGTACATGGGAATGCATGAGAGTACATGGGAATGCATGAGAGTACATGGGAATGCATGAGAGTACATGGGAATGCATGAGAGTACATGGGAATGCATGAGAGTACCTTGCAATAAGTGAGACTACATACGAATACAGTACATGTGAGTACTTCGGAATAAACCAAAGTACAAGGGAGTACTTAGAAATAAACCAGAGTACACGAGAGTACTTGGAAACAACCAGAGTACACAGGACAGGAACACTTAGAAATAACCGAGAGTACACTGCAGTACCCTGAAAGATAAGAACCTTCACGTGAGAACTCAACAGCACAAAAAGGCAGAGGACAGAACTTTAGAGTACGTGAAAATACAAGACAGTACACGAAAGCACACTTTAACGCACCTACAAACACCTACCACTGTAAAACACCTGTGGTAACACCTGTGCCAGCCCCTACATCAGCCACACACTCAGGCTAACGCACACTAACCTCTGGCTATTTTCGCCAACTAGCGGAGGCTCTCCAGCCTAATTACCCCATTAGTGACTAATAACTTAACGAAGCCATTCAACCAAACTCGTTAAGCCAGATTAAAAAAAGCCCATTGGCTCCCTGGCTTACCCTTCCTTCACTAAGCTACTTTGTCTGCTGGATTTTTCTGGCTTATTTGCCTCAGGTTTGATTTCCTGGCTTAATTGATTATCTGTTTTTATTTACATTATGCTAATTAACACTTTAATTACCTGGTCTAGATTACCTTTATCACCTGACTGACGTTAATCAACTGACTCATCTTATTCACCTGACTCACCTTAATCACCTGACTCACCTTAATCACCTGACTCACCTTAATCACCTGACTCACCTTAATCACCTGACTCACCTTAATCACCTGACTCACCTTAATCACCTGACTCACCTTAATCAACTGACTCACTTTAATTACCTGACTCATCTTAATCACCTGACTCACCTTAATCACCTGACTCACCTAACTCATCTTAATCACCTGACTCATCTTAATAACCTGACTCATCTTAATCACCTGACTCACCTTAATCACCTACTCATCTTAATCACCTGACTCATCTTAATTACCTGACTCATCTTAATTACCTGACTCATCTTAATTAACTGACTCATCTTAATCACCTGACTCACCTTAATCACTTCTCATCTTAATCACCTGACTCACCTTAATCACCTGACTCATCTTAATCACCTGACTCATCTTAATCACCTGACTCATCTTAATCATCTGACTCACCCTAATCACCTAACTCATCTTAATCACCTGAGTCATCTTAATCACCTGACTCATCTTAATCACCTGACTCATCTTAATCACCTGACTCACCTTAATCACTTGACTCCTCCTAATCATCTGAGTCATCTTAATCACCTGAGTCATTTTAATCACCTGACTTATCTTAATCACCTGAGTCATCTTAATCACCTGACTTATCTTAATAACCTGAGTCATCTTAATCACCTGAGTCATCTTAATCACCTGACTCATCTTAATTACCTGACTCATCTTAATCACCTGACTCACCTTAATCACCTGACTCATCTTAATCACTTGACTTACCTTAATCACCTGACTCATCTTAATCACCTGACTCATCTTAATCACCTGACTCATCTTAATCACCTGACTCATCTTAATCACTTGACTCATCTTAATCACCTGAGTCATCTTAATCACCTGACTCATCTTAATCACCTGACTCATCTTAATCACCTGACTCACCTTAATCACTTGACTCATCCTAATCATCTGAGTCATCTTAATCACCTGAGTCATCTTAATCACCTGACTTATCTTAATCACCTGAGTCATCTTAATCACCTGACTCACCTGACTCATCTTAATCACTTGACTCATATTAATCACCTGACTCACCTTAATCACCTGACTCATCTTAATCACTTGACTCATCTTAATCACTTGACTCATCTTAATCACCTGACTCATCTTAATCACCTGACTCATCTTAATCACCTGACTAATCTTAATCACCTGACTCACCTTAATCACCTGACTCATCCTAATCATCTGAGTCATCTTAATCACCTGAGTCATCTTAATCACCTGACTTATCTTAATCACCTGAGTCATCTTAATCACCTGACTTATCTTAATCACCTGAGTCATCTAAATCACCTGACTTATCTTAATCACCTGAGTCATCTTAATCACCTGAGTCATCTTAATCACCTGACTCATCTTAATTACCTGACTCATCTTAATCACCTGACTCACCTTAATCACCTGACTCATCTTAAACACTTGACTCATATTAATCACCTGACTCATCTTAATCACCTGACTCATCTTAATCACCTGACTCACCTTAATCACTTATCAGATAAATTACTATTAAAAGTTTGAGATTATAATTAAATTTGTGAAGTCAGCGAATAATTATCTTACCTTCCTTAATTTCTTCCTTCCTTTCTTCCCTCATCTCTCTCTCCCTTTTCCACAAATTTCCTAGGCCAGAGGGATTTCCTTCATGGGGGGATAGGGAGGGTTGCATACATGCTGGCGAAGGGTTCTTGATCCAAGGAAGTGAAGCTCTCCTCCCTCGGTTACCTCCCACATCTCGGGAGTTGTGTGATTCTTACGGGTTTAGCGCTTCCCAGTGTTCAAAATGATGATGATAATAATAATAATAAAAGTTTTAATAATCATAATAATAATAGTAAGAGTAATAATAGTAAGAGTAATGATAATAATAATAATAACAATAATACTAATATTAATAATAATAATAATAATAATAATAATAATAATAATAATAATAATAATAATAATAATAATAATAATAATAATAATAATAATAATAATAATAATAATAATAATAATAATATTATTATATAACTGTATTTATACAGCTGTATCTCTACTTTAGTCAGAAAAATAAATCTTTCTGTTTCTTGTCAGTTGCGATATTTTTTTCATTATTATATTTTGTATTACTTTTCGTTTACTTCCTTCGTATTCTCTCTCTTCTTTTCTCTCTCTCTCTCTCTCTCTCTCTCTCTCTTCTCTCTCTCTCTCTCTCTCTCTCTCTCATCTATATATATATATATATATATATATATATATATATATATATGTATATATATATATTTTCTCTTCTTTCTTCTTTCGTGTCTTCTTTCAAGTCTTGTAGCGTCTCTTTATTAATTAAGCTTATCTTCATCCACGTTTCTCTTCATCAGAGTCTGTCTCTCTCTCTTTGTCTCTCTCTCTCTGTCTCTCTCTACATCCACCAAGCCTTTCTTTCATTCATGAAGCCTTTCTTTCATACATGAAGCCTTTCTTCATACATGAATCCTTTCTTCATACATGAAGCCTTTCTTCATTCATGAAGTCTTTCTTTCATACATGAAGCCTTTCTTCATACATGAAGCCTTTCTTTCATACATGAAGCCTTTCTTCATTCATGAAGCCTTTCTTCATTCATGAAGCCTTTCTTCATACATGAAGCCTTTCTTCATTCATGAAGCCTTTCTTTCATACATGAAGCCTTTCTTCATTCATGAAGCCTTTCTTTCATACATGAAGCCTTTCTTCATTCATGAAGCCTTTCTTTCATACATGAAGCCTTTCTTCATACATGAATCCTTTCTTCATACATGAAGCCTTTCTTCATTCATGAAGTCTTTCTTTCATACATGAAGCCTTTCTTCATACATGAAGCCTTTCTTTCATTCATGAAGCCTTTCTTCATTCATGAAGCCTTTCTTCATACATGAAGCCTTTCTTCATTCATGAAGCCTTTCTTCATTCATGAAGCCTTTCTTCATACATGAAGCCTTTCTTCATACATGAAGCCTTTCTTCATACATGAAGCCTTTCTTCATTCATGAAGCCTTTCTTCATACATGAAGCCTTTCTTCATACATGAAGCCTTTCTTCATTCATGAAGCCTTTCTTCATACATGAAGCCTTTCTTGATTCATGAAGCCTTTCTTCATTCATGAAGCCTTTCTTCATACATGAAGCCTTTCTTCATTCATGAAGCCTTTCTTCATACATGAAGCCTTTCTTCATTCATGAAGCCTTTCTTCATTCATGAAGCCTTTCTTCATTCATGAAGCCTTTCTTCATACATGAAGCCTTTCTTCATTCATGAAGTCTTTCTTTCATACATGAAGTCTTTCTTTCATACATGAAGCCTTTCTTCATACATGAAGCCTTTCTTTCATACATGAAGCCTTTCTTCATTCATGAAGCCTTTCTTCATTCATGAAGCCTTTCTTCATACATGAAGCCTTTCTTTCATTCATGAAGCCTTTCTTTCATACATGAAGCCTTTCTTCATTCATGAAGCCTTTCTTCATCATGAAGCCTTTCTTCATTCATGAAGCCTTCTTCATACATGAAGCCTTTCTTCATTCATGAACCCTTTTCTTCATTCATGAAGCCTTTCTTCATACATGAAGCCTTTCTTCATACATGAAGCCTTTCTTCATTCATGAAGCCTTTCTTCATACATGAAGCCTTTCTTCATACATGAAGCCTTTCTTTCATACATGAAGCCTTTCTTCATTCATGAAGCGTTTCTTCATTCATGAAGTCTTTCTTCATACATGAAGCCTTTCTTCATTCATGAAGCCTTTCTTCATACATAAAGCCTTTCTTCATACATGAAGCCTTTCTTCATACATGAAGCCTTTCTTCATTCATGAAGCCTTTCTTCATACATAAAGCCTTTCTTCATACATGAAGCCTTTCTTCATTCATGAAGCCTTTCTTCATTCATGAAGCCTTTCTTCATTCATGAAGTCTTTCTTCATACATGAAGCCTTTCTTCATTCATGAAGCCTTTCTTCATACATAAAGCCTTTCTTCATACATGAAGCCTTTCTTCATACATGAAGCCTTTCTTCATTCATGAAGCCTTTCTTCATTCATGAAGTCTTTCTTTCATACATGAAGCCTTTCTTCATACATGAAGCCTTTCTTCATACATGAAGCCTTTCTTTCATACATGAAGCCTTTCTTCATTCATGAAGCCTTTCTTCATTCATGAAGCCTTTCTTCATACATGAAGCCTTTCTTTCATTCATGAAGCCTTTCTTTCATACATGAAGCCTTTCTTCATACATGAAGCCTTTCTTGATTCATGAAGCCTTTCTTGATTCATGAAGCCTTTCTTCATTCATGAAGCCTTTCTTCATACATGAAGCCTTTCTTCATTCATGAAGCCTTTCTTCATACATGAAGCCTTTCTTCATTCATGAAGCCTTCTTCATACATGAAGCTTTCTTCATTCATGAAGCTTTCTTTCATACATGAAGCCTTTCTTCATACATGAAGCCTTTCTTTCATACATGAAGCCTTTCTTCATTCATGAAGCCTTTCTTCATTCATGAAGCCTTTCTTCATACATGAAGCCTTTCTTTCATTCATGAAGCCTTTCTTTCATACATGAAGCCTTCTTCATTCATGAAGCCTTCTTCTCATGAAGCCTTTCTTCATTCATGAAGCCTTTCTTCATACATGAAGCCTTTCTTCATTCATGAAGCCTTTCTTCATTCATGAAGCCTTTCTTCATACATGAAGCCTTTCTTCATACATGAAGCCTTTCTTCATTCATGAAGCCTTTCTTCATACATGAAGCCTTTCTTCATTCATGAAGCCTTTCTTCATGCATGAAGCCTTTCTTCATTCATGAAGCCTTTCTTCATACATGAAGCCTTTCTTCATTCATGAAGCCTTTCTTCATTCATGAAGCCTTTCTTCATGCATGAAGCCTTTCTTCATTCATGAAGCCTTTCTTCATACATGAAGCCTTTCTTCATACATGAAGCCTTTCTTCATTCATGAAGCCTTTCTTCATTCATGAAGCCTTTCTTCATGCATGAAGCCTTTGTTCATTCATGAAGCCTTTCTTCATACATGAAGCCTTTCTTCATACATGAAGCCTTCTTCATTCATGAAGCCTTTCTTCATTCATGAAGCCTTTCTTCATACATGAAGCCTTTCTTCATTCAGAAGCCTTCTTCATACATGAAGCCTTCTTCATACATGAAGCCTTTCTTCATTCATGAAGCCTTTCTTCATTCATGAAGCCTTTCTTCATACATGAAGCCTTGCTTCATACATGAAGCCT
>WNWK01016383.1:0-45077 GCA_009830355.1 Cherax destructor | reverse complement strand
TTTTAGTCGCCATACGACATGAATGGCTTACGGAGGAAAGATTCTTTTCCACTTCCCCATGGACAATGAGAAAATAAAAGAACAAGAGCTATCAAGAAAAGAAGAAAAACCTAGATGTGTGTATGTATATATAAACATGTGCATGCCTGTGTAGTGTGACCTAAAGTGTAAGTAGAAGTAGCTAGATATATGTACTGTTATCCAGCGTGTTTATGAGACAGAAAAACACACCAGCAATCCTACCATCATGTAAACCAGTTTCAGGTTTCTGTTTCACAGTCACCTGGCAGGACGGTAGTACCTCCTGGGTGGTTGCTGTCTACCAACCTACTACCTCCCTGAATCCCTTCAATAAATGTTACCTTGCTCACACTCCAACAGCATGTCAAGTCCTAAAATCTATTTGTCTCTATTCGCTTGCTGAAAGTCCAAGCCCTTGCACACAAACCTCCTTTGTCCCCTCCTCAACCTTTCCTAGGCCAACCCCTACCTCGCTTCCTCCACTACAGATTTATACACTCGAAGTCATTCTATTTTGTTCCATCCTTCTACATGTCCGAACCACCTCAACAACCCTCCTCAGCCCTCTGGATAATAGTTTTGGTAATCTCGCACCTCCTCCTAATTTTCAAACTACGAATTTTCTGCATTATATGTATTCACACCACACATTGCCTTCAGACATGATATCTCCACTCCTCCAGCCTTCTCCTTGTTGCAACATTCACCACCCATGTTTCACACGCATATAAAACGTTGGTATAACTATACTCTCATACATTCCCCTCTTTGTTTCCATGGACAAAGTTCTTTGTCTCCACAGATTTCTCCTCTGATTTCCTTCATGTTTTAAAGTGTCTTTTCCTTATTCACTTCTTTCTTTTCTCTTTCAAAGATGCTGGCTGACTTCCCATCTTTCCTACCCTCTCTATGCCACTCTGTATGCTCTCACTGAGTGTAAGATATATCTGAAGTACAGTATTTTATAATGTAAGCTTGTCAAAAGAAAAAAAATAAATTAAAAAAATGAGTAAACTTAGGAGATTAAGGTGAAAAAACTAAAAGTGGGTGTTTAATTTAATAGTGCTAGTGTCTTCAATAATATTTAATAGCACTTTGAAAAGCATGCAAGTAACTTGTATATAAAGAAAAAATTACCAAAGCATAAAAAGAGTATCAAAGCAATCTCCATTTGATTATACCATCTTTGCAACTGTCCTTTACTTAAGTTTTACTTTCCTCTTACATTTTGTGAAATTTAAATAAAAACACTATTAAACTTGCATGAACAAGAGAGTATATAGTCTATACACAAATAGTGACCTTATCTAAACTTACTTATTACAGTTTTCACACTTAAATGGCCTCTCTCCAGTGTGTGTTCTCTCATGCTGCTTCAAATGAGAGGACTTTTTAAAAGCTGCCAGGCAGTAATGACACTTATGAGGTCTGTCAGGTGGTATCTCACCCGTCTCACTTGGATAGATTTGGCTGTGTCGAGAAAGCTGCTTAACAGGTCCTGTGAAAAAAAAAAGATGAGCAGCTCTATGAAAAAAAATTACTTATTTACTAGGTACACTGTCACACTATATGATGAATGCATGCTACTTACCTTTCTCTACTTAGCCCTGACACAAATTTAAATGAAACCAAGAAAATGTGCTTTCATTAGAATGACATATCAATCAGATAGGACCAATCAAAGAAGAAAAAACAAAAATACGGCATGAGAATATAAAAAAAAATGTAAAAGAGCTAAATGAGGAAAGTAATAAGGACAATAAGAGCAGATGTTTCTACAGAAGAACTAACATGACCAAACACAATCATAAAATGGCTTATAAAAACTAACAGAATACAGACAGAAACAAACCATCTAATACAAAAACTAAAATCAAAGATAAAATGTATAATTTTTTACATTCAAACCCAGTTGGGAAAATCTCAAAAAGAAAACAGCAAAGGGACATTATACACAGAAAAAAACTTATATAGAGTACATCTAAAACCAAATATGAAAAACATTCTAGATAAGGAAGTATAAAAAAGTTACTCATTGTGAAGAAGGGACAACAAAAGAAGGAGAGGAAAAGAAATTGAAATGCAATATTGGTGAAACATTAAACTTCTGAGACAAAATCCAAAACAAAAGAAATAAGGTTTTAGTAACAGAAAGCTAGAGAATAAACAAAAACCATATAAAGTAACTGTAAATTTATACAACCCATTACAGTGGACCCCCAGTTTACGATAGTCTCCAAACTCGCCCTTTCATGTAAGTTTATTTTTGTAAGTGCTTTTGTAAGTGTATTTTTTGGGGTCTAAAAGGACTAATCTAATTTACATTATTCCTTATGGGAATAAATTCGTTCGGTAATGGCACTTGAACAGCATTCTTGAACGGAAAAAATGAAGTAATCGGGGGTCCACTGTATTTAACAATACAGTGGACCCCCGAGTTTCGTAAAAACTTCACTCCTGAAGTCTGCTCAAGTGCCATTACCAAATGAATTTACTCCCTTAAGGAAAAATTTCACGTAGGTTAGTCTATTTCAGACCCCCAAAAATACACTTCCACAAGAACTTACAAAATTATACTTACATAATTGCACGATTTCCGGGGTATTCGTTAACCGAGGGTCCACTGTACAAGGAAGAGAAAAGAATTTGACAAGATGTATGCCTAATTTTTTTTTTTTCCAACAAGTCAGCCATCTCCCACCAAGGCAGGGTGACCCAAAAAGAAAGAAAATCCCCAAAAAGAAAATACTACTTTCATCATCATTCAACACTTTCACCTCACTCACACACAATCAGTCTTCGCAGAGGTGCTCAGATACGACAGCTGACAGCTGAGAATACTAAGTCCCTCCCAACTGTCACTATCCCAGACCCCTCCTTTAAAGTGCAGGCATTGTACTTCCCAATTTACATAAACAATTGCCTAATTTACATATTAAAAATATAAAAACATTGCCTCCAAATAATCTTTTTTTTTTTTTTCAACAAGTCGGCCGTCTCCCACCGAGGCAGGGTGACCCAAAAAGAAAGAAAATCCCCAAAAAGAAAATACTTTCATCATCATTCAACACTTTCACCACACTCATACATAATCACTGTCTTTGCAGAGGAGCTCAGATACGACAGCTGAGAAAAGTCCCTCCCAGCTGTCACTATCTCAGACCCCTCCTTTAAAGTGCAGGCATTGTACTTCCCATTTCCAGGACTCAAGTCCAACTAAATCAATTAACTGGTTTCCCTGAATCCCTTCACAAAATGTTACCCTGCTCACACTCCAACAGATCGTCATGTCCCAAAAACCATTCGTCTCCATTCACTCCTATCTAACACGCTCACACATGCTTTCTGGAAGTCCAAGCCCTTGCCCACAAAACCTCCTTTACCCCTTCCTCCCAACCTTTTCTAGGACGACCCCTACCCCGCCTTCCTTCCCCTACAGATTTATACGCTCTCCAAGTCATTCTACTTTGATCCATTCTCTCTAAATGACCAAACCACCTCAACAACCCTCTTCAGCCCTCTGACAAATACTTTTAGTAACTCCACACCTTATCCTAATTTCCACATTCCGAATTTTCTGCATAATATTTACACCACACATTGCCCTTAGACAGGACATCACCACTGCCTCCAGCCTCCTCCTCGCTGCAGCATTTGCAACCCATGCTTCACACCCATATAAGAGTGTTGGTACCACTATACTTTCGTACATTCCCTTCTTTGCCTCCATGGATAACGTTTTTGTCTCCACAGATACCTCAACGCACCACTCACCTTTTTTCCTTCATCAATTCTATGGTTAACCTCATCCTTCATAAACCCATCCGCTGACACGTCAACTCCCAAATATCTGAAAACATTTACTTCTTCCATAATCCCTCTCTCCAATGTGAAATCCAATTTTTCTTTATTTAAATTGTTTGATACCCTCATCACCTTACTCTTATCTATGTTCACTTTTAACTTTCTACCTTTACACACACTCCCAAACTCGTCCACTAACCTTTGCAACTTTTCTTTAGAATCTCCCATAAGCACAGTATCATCAGCAAAAAGTAACTGTGTCAACTCCCATTTTGCATTTAATTCTCCATAATTTAATCCCATCCCTCTCCCCAACACCCTAGCATTACTTCTTTTACAACCCCATCTATAAATATATTAAACAACCATGGTGACATTACACATCCCTGTCTAAGACCTACTTTTACCGGGAAGTAATCTCCCTCTCTCCTACACACCCTAACCTGAGCCTCACTCTCCTCATAAAAACTCTTTACAGCCTTCAGTAACTTACTACCTATTCCATACACTTGCAACATTTGCCACATTGCTCCCCTATCCACTCTATCATATGCCTTTTCTAAATCCATAAATGCAATAAAAACTTCTCTACCTTTATCTAAATACTGTTCACATATATGCTTCACTGTAAACACTTGATCTACACATCCCCTACCCACTCTAAAGCCTCCTTGCTCATCTGCAATCCTACTCCCTGTCTTACCTCTAATTCTTTCAATAATAACCCTGCCATACACTTTACCTGGTATACTCAGTAAACTTATTCCCTATAATTTTTACACTCTCTTTTATCCCCTTCCCTTTATATAAAGGAACTATACATGCTCTCTGCCAATCCCTAGGTACCTTCCCCTCTTTCATACATTTATTAAACAAAAATACCAACCACTCCAGCACTATATCCCCCCCTGCTTTTAACATTTCTGTCATGATTCCGTCAATTCCAGCTGCTTTACCCCCTTTCATTCTACGTAATGCCTCACGCACCTCCCCCACACTCACATCCTGCTCTTCTTCACTCCTAAACGATGTTGTACCTCCCTGGCCAGTACATGAAATTACCGCCTCCCTTTTTTCATCGACATTTAAAAGTTCCTCAAAATATTCCCGCCATCTACCCAATACCTCCAGCTCCCCATCTACTAACTCCCCTACTCTGTTTTTAACTGACAAATCCATTCGTTCCCTAGGCTTTCTTACCTTGTTTATCTCACTCCAAAATTTTTCTTGTTTTCAGCAAAATTTCTTGACAGAGCCTCTCCCATTCTTTCATCCGCTCTTCTTTTGCACTCTCTCACCACTCTCTTCACCTTTCTTTTACTCTCCATATACTCTGCTCTTCTATTAACACTTCTGTTTTATAAAAACCTCTCATAAGCTACCTTTTTCTCTTTTATCACACCCTTTACTTCTTCATTCCACCACTCACTCCTCTTTCCTCCTGCACCCACCCTCCTATAGCCACAAACTTCTGCCCCACATTCTAATACTGCATTTTTAAAACTATCCCAACTCTCTTCAACCCCCACTACTCCTACTTGCACTAGCCCACCTTTCTGCCAATAGTTGCTTATATCTCACCCTAACTTCCTCCTCCCTTAGTTTATACACTTTTACCTCTCTCTACTTGCTGTTGCCATTTTCTTTTGTCCCATCTACCTTTTACTCTAACTGTAGCTACAACCAAATAATGATCTGATATATCCGTTGCCCCTCTATAAACATGTACATCCTGAAGCCTACTCATCAACCTTTTATCCACCAATACATAATCCAACAAACTACTTTCCTTACGTGCTATATCATACCTTGTATATTTATTTATCCTCTTTTTCATAAAATATGTATTACTTATTACCAAACCTCTTTCTACACATAGCTCAATTAATGGTTCCCCATTTACATTTACCCCTGGCACCCCAAATTTACCTACTACTCCCTCCACAACATTTTTACCCACTTTAGCATTAAGATCCCCAACCACAATTACTCTCTCACTTGGTTCAAAACTCCCCACACACTCACTCAACATTTCCCAAAATCTCTCTCTCCTCTACACTTCTCTCTTCTCCAGGTGCATAAACACTTACTATAACCCACTTTTCACATCCAACCTTTATTTTACTCCACATAATCCTTGAATTTATACATTTATATTCCTTCTTTACCTGCCATAACTGATTATTCAACATTATTGCCACTCCTTCTTTAGCTCTAACTCTATTTGAAACCCCTGATCTAATCCCATTTATTTCTCCCCACTGAAACTCTCCTACCCCCTTCAGCTTTGTCTCACTTAAAGCCAGGACATCCAGCTTCTTTTCATTCATAACATCTACAATCATCTCTTTCTTATCATTCGCACAACATCCACGCACATTCAAACATCCCACTTTGACGATTTTCTTCTTCTTTTTAGTAAGCTATACAGGAAAAGGGGTTACTAGCCCATTGTTCCCGGCATTTTAGTTGACTTTTACAACACGCATGGCTTACGGAGGAAAGATTCTTATTCCACTTCCCCATGGATATGAAAGGGAAAAACAATAAGAACAAGAACTATTAAGATAAAATCAAAGAAAAGAAAACTCTGATGTGTGTGTATACATAAACGTGTACATGTTTGCGTAGTGAGACCTAAGTGTAAGTAGAAGTAGCAAGACGTACCTGAAATCTTGCATGTTTATGAGACAGAAAAAAGACACCAGCAATCCTACCATCATGTAAAACAGTTTCAGGTTTCTGTTTCACAGTCACCTGGCAGGATGGTAGTACCTCCCTGGGTGGTTGCTGTCTACCAACCTACTACTAATCTTTGTATACATAAATAATGAGACTAACCTTCAGTAGTAATAAGGATAGGCTCTTGAAGAGGGATGTCTGGCAGAGGTATGGACTTTTTCCGCATAGACTGACGATGAGAAGAGTGTAAGTGAGACAACATATGCGCCTTTCGATGTGATACGGTGCGGAAAACTTTCTGACACCGTGAACATGAATATGGCTTCTGACCAGTGTGTACCCTGTTAAAAATATGAATCAAGTTAAGTTAATTTATTTTTAATATCCATTGTGAGAAACATTCATCAAACACAAAAATTGTATGGCATTACATATCCAAAATGACAAGGCTGGTAGGAGTCATCCTAGGAAAAGTAAGAGGAAGGGGGTAAAGAAGATTTTGTGTGCAAGAAGCTTGGACATCCAGAAGATACATGTGAATGTGCTAGTTAGGAGTGATAGCAAATGTTTTTAGGACCTTGTGAGCTGTTAAGAGTGTGAACAAGGTAACATTTGTGAAGGGATTCAGTAAAACTGGTTAGCTGGACTTGAGTACTGGAAATGGAAGGTGCAGTGCCTACACTCTGAAAGAGGGGTAGGGATATTTGCAGTCTGGAGGGGCGGGCATCTGAGTTGTAGTATCAATGCACCTCTGGGAAGTCAGAGATTGAGTGAATGATGGTGAAAGTGTTTCATCTTTTTTTGGGTCACCCTACCTTGGTGGGAGACTTATTTCTTATTGTAGTAGAAATTTAAACTATAACAATAAAAAACTATGTGGCAAGTTCAGAGGCAAACCTTTCAAGAAATACCAACATAATCAGAATGATTTGGTGATGTTTAAATGTGAGTAAAAATAGTTTTTATAGTGCAGAGTTGATTTTTCAATTGTTCATAATGTTTTCAGTGACTGCCTTGGAATTGAATTTCAGATTGTTCTCAAGAAGAATTTTTTTAATTATCACAAATAAACCACAATGGTTTAGCTAGACTTTTTAACACAATGGGCATATCCCCCCAAAAAAGATGAAATGCAATCACCATTATTCATTCAATCGCTGGCTTGTCAGAAGCATTCTGACATCAGTTCAGATGGCCCTCTGAATTCCTTTATAAAGAGTACACGAACTGCACTTCCCACCTTCAGGAATCAAGTCCTGATAACCAGTTTCCCTGAATCCTTTCATAAACATTGCATTGTTCACACTCCAACAGCACGTTGAGTCATGAAAACCGTTTGCCTCCACTTACTGGGTATTCCAATCTAACCTGCTCATACAGGTGTGTTGGATGTTCAAGCCCCTAGCACTCAAAATCTCCTTTACCCCCTTCTCTCTAACCTTTCCTGGGATAATCTCTACCCCTCCTTCCCTCCACCCCAAATTTGTAAACTCCTCCTAGTAATTCTATTTTGCTCCAGCCTCTCTAAATGCCCAAACCAATTCAACAACACTCCCCCAGCCCTCTGAATTATACTCATGGTAACCCCATACCTTCTAATCTCCAAGCTCCAAACTATCTGCATAATATTCACACTGCACATTACCCTCAAGCACATCATCTCCACTGACTCCAGCCTCCTCACTGCACTATGTAAAAACCGATGCTTCACACTCTCATAAAATATTTAACTTCATTATGCAATAAATATTGTTTGCATGAGAAAATTTGTTTTCAAGCAAACAATACACAAAATGGCAAATAGAAGAAAGGAAGCAGTTTGTTAGGAAAAAATAAATTAAATTTAGTTTGCAACAACTTATCTGGAGTCTGTACTTAACATACAGTATACTGTATATTCATTTAGTAAAGGTTTAACTGGTGTTTCAAGCCTAAAATAGATCATATCATGAAACATTAGAAGGCACTGCTGTGTAACCCAGAAAGCATGAACACAGACAAATATAAAATACAAAATGCCAATTATGTCAGAAATTTAGTGATAAAAATCTAAAACAAATGTAAAAATTTATAAATGTACATAATCCATCATTTAACAAAACATGAGAGAGAGATAACTGATGAAGTGCTGATTATTTTTTTGTCAAATAAAATGTTTATCCATTCAGCAGTGTCTTAAATGAGATAAGTGTAAGACAGAGATTGCATACCATGAATGGACTCTGAGAGAGGTAGTTGTAGCAAATTTCTTGTTGCACTGTTTACACGTATGCTCCTTCACAGCCAGGTGAGTCTTCATGTGAGCCACCAGTGTCGACTTAACAGAAAATGCTCGGTAACACTTGGAGCACTTTAAGAAAGAATGAAAGATATAAATATTAAAGAAGATGATTGATTTGTATGATGTTAAAAGCACTAGAGCTCATTGGTTTCCGTATTTTAAACACAAAGTTGCTGACATTACTATTAACATGTTACTGTTGACCTATTTGTTGTTATATTTAACAATTTCATTATCAGACTGCTTTTTTTTTAACAATCCAGCCATCTCCCACCAAGGTAAAGTGAAGGCTCCTTTACAGAGCCTGCACTCTAGAGGAGGGGTGGGGATATTTGCTGTTTGGAGGGACATCTGAACTGTCAAAGCTTCGCTCCTCTGGCAAGACTGAAAAGTGTGAATGATGGTGAAAAAAACATTTTTGGGTCACCCAACCTCGGTGGGTAACTGCCAATGTTAAAAAAAAAAAAAATAAGAAAATAATAAAAGTTGTCATGATGTTGGAAGAGAGAGTTACTGTTTATAAGTAATTAATTTGTTCCAAAATGCCAATGTTGTTAGTGTGTAGCTTCATAAGTTGGAGTCCTACTGAATGTAACAAAAAATATCCAGGACAGGTCTGGGGGATATTATTAATAATTTAACATAGGCCACTTTGCCACTACAAGTAAAGATATAACAATACAGGAGATAACAAAATAAAATTAACAACAGACTATATTTCTTAATATCAATAATATCCAGCTTACCTTGAATGGTTTATCATTTGTATGAATTCTCATATGTCGAACCAAATCGTTAGGCTTTTTGAATTCTTTTGTGCAATCTTTATGCATACATATGTGCCACCTCACATCTCCAACCAGCTTTACAAAGACTGTGTATCTCCTGCAAGATTACAGAAAGCCTCAGTCATATTGTCTAACAATGTTATTGCTACAGTAAGTCCCTGCTTAGTGTCCATTCCCTGAGGTTAGCTTTTCTTAGCAACTAAGGAAACATTAGGGAGCATATTTACTGAGTGACAATCTGTACTATGATAGTACAACTTTTTCATGTTCATTCTATGTTTAAAGAATGCTGATACCTATCTGATATTTCATTAAAAAATGGAATAGGAAAAGTTTGCTGGAATTATTTTCTGGACTCCATATGTAATTAGTGAAATAGAGTTCACTTAACAACCATTTCCTATGGAATAAATATTGGTTGATAAGTGGAGCTCATTATATGTAGTCTGTGCTGAGCATTATGATGCAGGCTGCAGGACAGACATTTGATCAATGATATGCATAATAGCAGATGGTTAAAGTCTGGTCTTTCATATACTAATTGCAGCTTCCTGAGAGGGCTCATCCATCTTTGGGTCGATCTCTGCATTATGTTCAGTGCAGCCCAGATGAAGGCATATGTGATGGATAATAACGTTAGAAGAGGACAGTGTTTCATTCTCTGCTTCATGGCTGCTCCAGAGGTGGAGCAGCCATGAAGCAGAGCAAACAACAAACTACTATCCTCTTCTACCATTATTATTCATCTAATATGACATCATTTGAGCTTCAATAAACATAGTGCAGAGTTTGAACCACTGGTGGGGCCATGAAGCTGCATGGCCCCACTAGCAATAGATGTACAAGAGTTACCCAAGATTTCTAGGAGGTTCAGGCTTCAACCATCTGCTGCCATATTTTCCAATGATCAAAAGTTTGTCTTTCAGCCAGTGTCATAACTTTCCATGCAGACTGTACTTATTCAGGAGTCATCTTGGTGATTATTATAATAATCCATCAGTATTTATATTTGGTTAAATTTGTAATGAAACATTATTGAGTAAAAGTTCTTTGAAAAAAAAAATAATGGAATTTTCAGTTACAGTACATAAGCATACAGTGTACTAGCTAACTACTTTCATCACATGTATAAAACATGAACATATCTGATAAAACACATTATGAATTTAGGCTGTGTTAAGAAACATTTTCAAGGATGCATTAAAAATTCAAATTCTGTAGAAATTGTTAAATTCAAAACTTGATATTAATAAGACAATGACAAACTATACATGGGCTATAAAAATCTTGTTTCACAAATAATGACACATGCAGGTGTATTAATGCAGCTATCACTCTAAATGGAAAAAGATATGGAATTTTTTGTAAGTTAGCACTAGGACTACTACTGAATATTTTAAATGCATAGGACAGCTACAGAAAAAAGTTATCAGAAGAGTCCATGAAAACAAAACTTGGAATATGTAAATGCTGTTAATCTTTTATCTAGGCCAAGAACTACTTTATGATGAAAAACAAGAGAAAATCAATGATAAACTTACTTCATGCCACTTTCATCATTACGGTCAATAAGTGTCATGACCCGCACCTTCTTACATTCACCAAACCGAGTTGCATCAATCTGTCCATCCACAGGCCAACTATCATCTAGCGGCACTTCATCTTCAGTCTTAATCTTCAGCTTAACACCTAACACACAAGCCATTTATTGATCCTCCCCTTTTCAGCTCTATTATTTTTTAAACAAGTAATATACAGATAAAACATTACCAATTTTTTTTTTAATTACAGCCTTGAAATTTCATCAAGTCTTTTAAATTCAAGTCTGAAATGTTATTATGAAGTAGAGATTTAAAGCTTTAATTATTTGTCACTTTATAAGTTGAGACATGGCTTACATCAATTTGAATAATTTTTAAAAAATATCTAAGAAACCTATAATGCATTAATAATTCAATATAAACAAATTTCTCCACAGTAAACTAAACAAAGCAAATGAAAAATATATATATTACTAAATATGCAATGAAAGTAAAACACAGAATATTACCATCTCTGTTAAGTTGTATTTGGTCCCGTGACTGAGTAAGTCCGATGTTCTTTAAAGCTTGTTGCAAGATGTCTCCATCACTCGTACTTTCTGGAGCTTGAGTATTTGCAGTGTCACTTATTCCTGATGCAGTATTCTGTTAACATGATTTTTTTTTATTAATTATAACTTTATTTATACAGCAGACTACTGAATAACAAAAATTTTGTGACCTATTTTCAAATAGCATGGGAAGGCAACTGTATAGTATGCCATAAATTTATGGAAAAATAGCTGTAAGGTGGTGCATGACAGCAAGCAATCCATAATAACACTTTATAATAATAATAATAATAATAATAATAATACTTTATTGAGACATGGTACAATGATACATGGTAGACAAGAAACATAGTTATTAATGAGATGTACATGCCAAAAGCCCCATATATGCTGTGCATTGCGGGCATTCTACTTAATTCTAGACTACATGGTAAAAAGTTATGGTTGATAATTTATAAAATAAGTATAATTGCATATCTAAGTTATAAAGTTTGAATATAAGTTGAACATATCAATTAATTGTAGCAATGCAACTAATTGAGTGAGATAACAATTTAAAACAATTAGTTGCATTGCAGTTACAGTTTACGTGGTCATTATAATGTAAATGTTATGGAAAAAGTAAGCTTAGTATGTATTATTCATAACAGGTTTTTACATTTAAGTGATTAGTCAGGTTTTTACATTAAGTGATTATTCTACTTTGTTGGGAATGTTTGATATTGAACATTTAGCTTTGGGTGAGAAGGTGGTTTTTTAGCATCGTTTTGAATTGGGGTACAGGCAGGGTTTCTTTGGCAATGACAGGTAATGAATTCCAAATTTTCGTGCCTTTTATATGCATTGAGTTTATACATAGTGTTAGATGGACACGGGGAACATCGAGGAGTGATCTGTGTCTAGTGTTATGGTCATGTGTCCTGTTAAAATTGGTAAGGAGAAGTTTGAGTGGTGGGTTAATATTTGCATAGAGTGTTCTATGTATGTAATAGGCACAGTAAAAAGTATGGATGTCTTGTATGGTGAGTAAGTTTAGGTTTTTGAATATTGGTGGAGTATGTTGTCTGGAGTGTGAATTTGTTATCATTCTAACTGCTGCCTTTTGTTGTGTTATTAGTGGTCTGAGATGAGTTATTGATGTAGAGCCCCATGCGCAGATTCCATAGGTGAGGTAGGGGTAAATGAGTGAGTGATATAGGGTAAGGAGAGCTGGTTGTGGAACATAGTACCGTATCTTGGATAATATTCCCACGGTCTTTGAGACTTTCTTGGAAATTTGTTGTATATGTGTCTGAAATTTGAGGCCACTGTCAAGATGGATTCCTAAGAATTTTCCCTCTGAGTTTTGTGAAAGGGGACCCGTTTATCATTATGTTAAGTGGTGCATTTGCAGCTCTGTTCCCAAACTGGATAAAATAGGTTTTATCAATATTGAGAGTAAGTTTGTTGGTCATCATCCAGGTAGATATTTTCTGCAATTCAGTATTTGCAGTGTTGGCTAGTGTGTCTGGGCTTGGGTGCGAGATAACGTATGTAGTGTCATCTGCAAAAAATATGGGTTTCAGTAGTTGAGATGCATTTGGTAGGTCGTTAATGTAAATGAGAAAGAGTAGTGGGCCAAGAACACTTCCCTGTGGGACACCTACGGTAATAGTTTGCGCGGTGGAGCTAGCTCCATTTGTGTACACATACAGTGGTACCCCGGTTTACGATATTTTTTCATTCCAGAATGCTGTTCAAGTGCCATTACCAAACGAATTTATCTCCTTAAGAAATGTTGTAAAATAGACTAGTCCTTTTAGACCCCCAAAATTACACTTACAAAAGCATTTAAAAAAATAAACTTACATAAAAGGGTGAGTTTGGGGACCATCGTAAACCGGGGTACCACTGTATTGGTTTCTGTTGCTAAGGTATGATTTTAGGTAGTTGAGGGAGTGTCCTCTTATACCATAGTGTGATAATTTTAGGTGTAACAGATCATGGTCAACTGTATCAAAAGCTTTACGTAAATCAATGAAGATTCCCACTGGGATTTCTTTTTTCTCAAGGGCGGTGTAAATTATTTCTAACATGTGTATAATGGCATCATTTGTATTTTTATTAGGCCTGAATCCAAATTGACAGTGGTTGAGTACGTTGTTGGAGGTGAGGTAGGAATATATTTGTCTATGAATTACCACTAATTTTTCAAAGATTTTGGAGAGAAGGGGTAAGTTAGATATCGGCCTGTAGTTATTCAGGTCTGTTTGATCTCCTCCTTTATGTATTGGGGTGACCCTTGCTATTTTGAGTATTGATGGGAAGGTAGAGGATTCAATGGATTTGTTAAAGAGTGTTGCAATAATTGGTGAGAGAACTTGAGAGGCTTTTTTGTATATAAAAGGTGGTAAGTTATTTAGGACACCTGCTTTGTTTTTTAATGTGTTGATTATAAGTGAAACTTCTATTGGGTTGGTTGGGGCTAGGAATAGTGTGTTCGGATAGGAGCCAGTGAGATAGTCGTTAGGTGGAGTATTTGAACTTGGGATTTTGCTTGCCAGCTTTTTACCTATGGTGGAGAAGAAATCATTGAGTTTGTTTGCTGTTTCTATGGGTGGGAGTAGGGGTTCATCTGGTTTTGTTAGTTTGATTGTTCTGTTTGTGGATATCTTTTTAGTTCCTAGAATTTCAGATAGGGTTTTCCAGGTCTTTTTTATATCACCTTTTAAGTTATGTAATCTGTTCTCATAGTACAATTTTTTTGACCTTCTTATCAGACTCGTTAGGTTTGATGAGTAGCGTTTGTTTGTTCTCTTGTTATTTGACCCATTCTGTACTGTTTTTCATATAGGTGCTTTATATTAATGGATTTGAGTATGCTGGGGTTAGCCAGGGACTATTTAATCCTTTAGTTGTGATTTGTTTAGTTTTTAGGGCAATGCTTATTATAGAGGTATTGGGTCTTTTAAGAAAATTATTAATACATAAGTTAGTATCTGGGAAGTTGTCTATTTCTGTTTGCCAGTCAGTGTTTGTCATAGCTGTTATAAAGTTATTTATAGCTGTCTCATTATGTAGTCTGAAGGTAACTTTAGTAGTCTCTAGTGGTAATTTTCCGAGATTTGCTATGAGAAAGGTTGGGTAGTGGTCTGTGGTATTGTCTGTGATTATGCCTGATTTTAATGGGGATATGGTGTTAGTCCAGATATGGTCTAATAGAGAGGCACAGGTCTCAGAGATTCTCGTAGGTTTGCTCATAGTGTTTGTGAATTCAGTTACTTGTGGGTCCTGATCTTGTAGGAGGTTTATATTGAAGTCTCCTGTGAGGATTAAGTGGTCTTTGTTCATGTGTGCATCAGTAATCATACTTCCTAATTTTTCACTAAATTGCTGAATGTTTGACTGTGGTAATCTATAGATGTTTATAACTGTGAGAGGTTTTTGTAGGTATTTGGATTTAAACTTAGCTATTATATATTCTCCATGTTCATCTCTTGTGCATGTATTGCTGAATATATTGGTTATTGATAATAAGGTGTGAAAAGTAATTAAACAAAAAAATGAAGGGATGATCTTGTAGTGTCATAATGAAAGGCTTTAGTTTGGAGTTTATAACGTCACTATAGCTCTGGGGTTGTAGCCTGAATAACCAACAACAATAACCTCCCTCACCATTTTATTACTGTACAATACTGCTACAATTTTGTTGGTTCTTCATTTCTCAAAAACATTCATCTTTAGTATATGTTTGTTTGTTATAGGTTTGGTGAGTTCCTATATGTCTGGTCCAGGTTGGTAAGGAAATGTGGCTTACTGTTACTGATGTTGGCAAGTGATGATGGTGGTAGCTGTGACTGCTTGCTGCATGTCTATACAGGTATTGTACAGGGCCAGAGCAACCCTCCATACATACATATATATATACACACACATGCATGCATGCATGCACACACACACGCACACACATACACACTTTTGTATATCAACAAGCAACTGCAACCACTAGTATAATATAATGGCTTATTTTTTTACTGATACTAGAAGGTGATGGCAGTGATGGTAAGTAATGGTGGTGGCTGTTGATACTGTCTGACACATTTGTACAGGGCTACATCAACCCTCTATGTAAACATAATAACATATCAACAAGCAACAGCAATCACTGGTCCAATTTTGTAAGGAAATGTGGCTAACTTTTACCAGTGTTGGCAGGTGATGGTGGTGGTAGCTGATACTGCCTACCATATATTTATACAGGGATTTATACATGGTCCATGCGTGTCATAAGAGGCGACTAAAATGCCGGGAGCAAGGGGCTAGTAACCCCTTCTGTATATATTACTAAATGTAAAAGGGGAAACTTTCGTCTTTCATTTTGGGCCACCCCGCTTCGGTGGGAAACGGCCGACGTGTTGAAAGAAGAAGAAAGATTTATACATGGTGTCTCATAAACATGCAAGATTTCAGGTATGTCTTGTTACTTCTACTTACACTTAGGTCACACTACACATTCATGTACAAGCATATATACATACACACCCCTCTGGGTTTTCTTCTATTTTCTTACTAGTTCTTGTTCTTATTTATTCTTATTTCCATGGGGAAGTGGAACAGAATTCTTCCTCCGTAAGCCATGCGTGTCGTAAGAGTCGACTAAAATGCCGGGAGCAAGGGGCTAGTAACCCCTTCTCCTGTATATATTACTAAATGTAAAAGGAGAAACTTTCGTTTTTCCTTTTGGGCCACCCCGCTTCGGTGGGAAACGGCCGACGTGCTGAAAGAAAGAAAAGATTTATACATGGCCACATCAACTCCCTCTATACATTTCCAGATCAACAAGCAATGATATCTACAATGTAAGAGAAGGAAAACTTTTAATATTTTTGAAAACTGAAAAAAAAAAAACCTAACTTTTTTTGAGGCGTAAGGAACTAAACCCTATTTTTTCTTGTATGTTCTTCAGTTCACTTAACCCGTAAACAGTCCAAACATATATATAAGTTTACTACCCCAGTGCCCCGAATATTTTGAAAAAAAAAAAAAAAAAAATCTTTTTTTTTATATAAATAAAGAGCACATTTTTCTAAGTGTAATAGCATAAAAAAAATTTTTTAAGCTCAGTACTTACCGAAATATGAGACTGAGAAGTTGGCACTGAATGCTCACCTTACGGCAACATAGAGTCCTGCCGCTTGCAGAAGTGTTGCCGATATACCTTTTTTTCTTGTTTTTATATTATTTTATTTAATTTTAATGTTCTGATAATTACAATTTATAGTAGTTCTTTGTTCTAAGACTAATATTAGGTACTGAAATTGTACTCAAATTGTCACAAACACACTGACAGGTGGACATTTACACCTGCTTTGGTCATTTACTAATGTCTAGGAATACAGTATATACAAAGTATTTATAGGTTCCAGCAATGTTTTGGATACGTGGGAGTATATAATAATAATAATAATAATAATAATAATAATAATAATAATAATAATAATAATAATAATAATAATAATAGGAATAATAATAAGAATAATGAAAATAATAATAAAAATAAGAATAATAAGTTCCCTTGAAGCATGATGTAAAACAAGTCAGTCCACTGCTGACAGTGATAAGATAAGATAATTGGTGAGCGTACGCGAGGGTGCAGTGATAAGATAAGGGGTGACATTTGATGAGCGAGCATCCCCCTCTGTTTTCACTGTTACACAACCATATCTGTCTGTCAAACTCTATCTATCTGTGTCTTTCAAGCTCTCTGTCTATCTGTCTGTTTGCCAAGCTCTCTATCTGTGTGTCTGTCAAGCTCTCTATCTGTGTGTCTGTCAAGCTCTCTATCTGTGTGTCTGTCAAGCTCTCTATCTGTCTGTCTGTCAAGCTCTCTATCTGTCTGTCTGTCAAGCTCTCTATCTGTCTGTCAAGCTCTGTTTGTCTGTCTGTCTGTCAAGCTCTCTGTCTATCTGTCAAGCTCTCTGTCTATCTGTCAAGCTTTCTGTCTATCTGTCAAGCTCTCTGTCTGTCAAGCTCTCTGTCTATCTGCCTGTCTGTCAAGCTCTCTGTCTATCCGTCTGTCCGTCTAGCAACTAGCTCTCCCGTCTCAGAGAGATCCACTCCTGAACCAACACGTCTGGTTCCTGAGCAAGTGTAAATACGTATTTGCCAGTCATGTTTACACATTATATCTAGAAGCACTTTGTCTGGATTTTTTGGGTTATCCTAGGAAATTTACACAATGTATAATTGTTAGTTACCATTTTGTCCTAGGCACATGTCGATTAGACACTAGGCCTGTTGTATATATGTGTGTGTGTGTGTGTGTGTGTAAGGAAACACTTCGAAATGTTTCCGCCCCGCCGGGTATTGAACCCAGGCCCTCCGTGCGTGAAGCGAGAGCTTTAGCCACTAGGCCACCGGGGCATGCTTGTATTTGTGTACCTGTGAGACAGAGATAGACAGAGTCAGATAGAGATAGACAGAGACAGATAGACAGGCATAGGTTGCAAGACATTCTAAAAGGATGTTGCACAAATGTTGCACATGGCTTATTATCAAGGTTTTTTATATTTCCTCGACCACTTATGGCCATATCCACCTCAGAGCCACTAAACTCGGGGTCAACATCACTTTCCACTTAAAATGGGAGAGTTAATACTACATGACATCAGTGAATCCCATGTGTTTGCCGCGCTGTTTGAATTGGTGCTCCCACAATGTACTAAGTGGTCCCAGATTTTTTTAATGCAGCGCACACCAAGGGCTAAGACTCATTCTATGCTGACCAGGCATCTCAGGCCAATCATGCCAAATTTGGAGGCAGGAAAAATAAAACGTAAATATATGTTTGGGGCAGTAGCAGTACTAACGTATATATACGTGTGGATCGTTAACGGGCTAAACACTATTTAATGTAATGCACAGTTTTCAGGAATATAACCACCATGTTACTGAAAGGTCTACTGTATTTTGAAATTACTGAATACAGTGGTCCCTCGGTTTTCGTGCATCTCCAAACTCGAACATTTATGTAAGTGTATTTTCGTAAGTGCTGTTGCAAGTGTATTTTTGGGGGTCTGAAATAGACTAACCTACGTGACATTATTTCTTAAGGAAGTAAATTCGTTCGGTAATGGCACTTGAGCACCATTCTGGAACGAATTTTCGGCGAAAACCGAGGGACCACTGTATTTATACAGTGGACCCCCGAGAAATCGTACAGTTATGTAAGTATAATATTGTAAGTGCTTGTAGAAGTGTATTTTTGGGGGTCTGAAATAGATTAACCTACGTGACATTATTCCTTAAGGGAGTAAATTCGTTCGGTAATGGCACTTGAGCAGGCTTCTGGAGTGCAGTTTTTACGTTACTCGGGGGTCCACTGTATTACTAGATTCTGGAAAGATTGTTTTTAGGTGTAGAAGAACCACGAAGCATAAAAACAGACTTTTAAATTTTTTACTACCTGTATTATAAAAATGCTTAATAACACATACAGTGGTACCTCGACTTACGATATTTTTTCATTCCAGAATACTGTTCAAGTGCCATTACCAAACGAATTTATTCCCTTAAGAAATTATATAAAATAGACTAGTCCTTTTAGATCCCCAAAATTACACTTACAAAAGCGTTTAAAAAAATAAACTTACATAAAAGGGTGAGTTTGGGGACCATTGTAAGTCGAGGTACCACTGTATTTTCTGATTAAAAATTTGGAATACAAAAGAAATTAATCAATACAGTGGACCCCCGAGTAACGAACACCCCGGAAATCGTACAATTATGTAAGTATAATATTGTAAGTGCTTGTGGAAGTGTATTTTTGGGGGTATGAAATAGACTAACCTACTTGACATTATTCCTTAAGGGAGTAAATTGGTTCGGTAATGGCACTTGAGCAGGCTTCTGGAATAAAGTTTTTACGTTACTCGGGGGTCCACTGTACAGTGGTCCCTCGGTTTTCGCCGAAAATTCATTCCAGAATGCTGCTCAAGTGCCATTACTGAACGAATTTACTTCCTTAAGAAATAATGTCACGTAGGTTAGTCTATTTCAAACCCCCAAAAATACACTTGCAACAGCACTTACAAAAATACACTTACATAAATGTTCGAGTTTGGAGATGCACGAAAACCGAGGGACCACTGTATACTATTACCAGTTATTTATTTGTTTGAATAACTACAATACTTGAGATGATAAGACAGTAACAGATGTATATAAAGCTTATGGTTGTGATGAATGCACTAGGATTGATACAGCAGTAACATTCAAGCAGAGTTTGCAATAATTTAAACTTTGTTGCACTTGGCTGCTTGAAAACACCATAGAGTACATACCTTTGCATGTGATTTTGAGTCTTGCTGCTTTTGATTTTCTTGTTTATATTTTACCGTTGGTTTGGAAGACAATGAAACCTTCTGCAAGAAATAAGATGATTATATGAAAACTGTATATACCAGCCTCACAGTGAAGTTCTTTACAGAAAACCAAAAACTGTACAAAAGATTGAAGCTTTTATGCAAAGGAAGATCATCTGACCTAAGCCAGGTAGGGTAACAAGTGGTTTCTACACAATCATAGTTTTAACATTGGGATTCCACTGGCCTTGTGAAATGGAATTTTGAGTAAAATTTTATAAATCTATAATATAAAATTGTTGGAGTATTAAGCAGCAGCTCACTTGAAGGTGTAATGTGTAGCGACATGGCAGTTGGTTTATATTTACATGGTTGGTATGCTGTGTATATATACACTGCATACATACTAAGAGGCTTTTATCTCTTATTGAACCAGTATATACACTGAGTTTAATCTTTGTTTTAACCCTTTCGGGGTTATGGTCGTACAAGTACGTTTTATGCACTGTGGTTATTGACGTACTAGTACGCCTAAATTCTAGCGCCCTCAAATCAAGCAGAAACAGGCTGTTAGGCCTAGATGTGATAGAATGGGTCTGTGCGGTCAGTGTGCACAGTATAAAAAAATTCCTGCACCACACAGTGCATAATGAGGAAAAAAAAACTGACCGTGTTTTTAGTTTAAAACAGCGAATTTGCAGTCTATTTTCGTATGGTATTTATGCTTGTATTCTCGTTTTCTTAGTCTCATTTTATAGAATAGATGATATATTACAGAAATAGATATAATTTTGACTGGTTTCACAATGACAAGTACATTGAAACTGAGCGCAAAGTAGCGAAAATGTTCGATTTTGGCCGATGTTCAAGAGTAAACAAATCACACCATGCGTCCAATACACATCAACTGGCGAGTCTAATATTCTTGCACAAGTGAGCTCATATTATTTATACCATTTTTACAATGATGCAGTTGTATACATAACAGTAAATCTTCTATTTTTTGTGAGAATAAAAATTCAAAATGGAAAGCAAAAGTAATGTAAGAGGGGCCTGGAGATGTGACTAATGAACAGAGATGTTATTATAGAGCCAGGAATGTCTGCCTTGTTTATTATGGACCATATTTTGAAATTGGCATCGTTTGAAATTTGTGTGAAATTGGACAAATTGCCATTTTCTGACCACTATTTTGGGTAGTTGAAATTGGTAAATAGGCGGTTTCTTTTGCTCAATCGATAGAAGAAATGGAGTTCTAGCGAAATAGCTATAATTTTAGTAGACTGAAACATTGGAATTTGCGGAAAATAGGGCTCAAAGTGGGCGAAATCGGCGACGCGTAAATGTCATGGATACCGCTAACTTCACGAAAGCATAATCCATTAGTTTTCGATCAAATTTCATAATTTTTGTGGCGTTATGATCGGAAAAAGATTCTCTATCATTTCATAAGAAAAAAATTTTTTTTTTTTTTTTTAAATTCATGGACCCTGAGAACGAGTTTCAGAGAGACCCCTTGGACCCCCAAAGGGTTAAGGATTAAAGTATACGTGATATTAGTACAGGTACAACACAGATTTACCGGCAATTGATCGTCTGGAACCTCTCTTAGCCTAGGCAAAATTTACACCACTTTTTCTGCCAAAATAGTTTACTGAGTGGCCACAAATGGCACTGTATGAAGTGTGTGCTCACTTATATTATTTACACTACAGTTGTTGGTGGTGATCCCTTAATTTTATGTGATTCTTAGCATATTTTGTAAACAATTAACTTTTGTGATTAGCTCTACAGTTCCTGTAAAATTCTAAAATTCACCACTTTGGGAGTGGTAGTACTACATTCTTTGTAAGTACAGTAATAAATACATCTGCTTTATTTATGCTAATATTTAATTTAAGTTTGCAGCAGACCATGGCAGGTTGGAGGTGTATTGTTGAATCATTATTATATGACCTCTGTTGGTCAGGCAAAATCGATATGCCAGAAAAGCCTACTAACCAAGAGTGCCAGAAAATTGATGTTGTACCTGTACCTGGATAAATTGTGGCCTTAATGACCCTAGTCCAATAGACAGGCCTTAAACCAAACAAACTAGCCATGTGCACGACACAAACAAGAGGTTTTATATAATAAGCTACAAATTTTCTTTGTACTTAGTCCTGGAAAAATAGCTATCAATATCATTACTCTAAAGAGTTATAAAATGTATAATATAAAAGCTTAGCAAACAAATGAAATGAGTATAATGTACATTCTGCTTAAAATTTTCAATCTTTTAACAAACTCATTTCTTGAAGTGAGCTATACTGTATTTCCATTATATTCACTATATCTAACATTTCTGCTACTATAGTAATACTTTAGCAGTGCATTACACTTCAGCACATTTTATTTGTCTCATAGAATCCTATGAAAACCCTCAAAATTCCATATAGCACACAAACATTTGCATTGCAAGTGTACAGGAAATTCCTGTATAACTAACTACAGTTTGTAAAGTATAAAGCCCCGTAATAAGGTCTATACTAATATTATATTCATAGCATAGAAGTTTAGCCTTATATGAAAAGTCTATAGTAGAAAAATTGAGGTGTGAGTGTGTTCTGCAGGGCCTCATTACCAATGTATTCAAAAATAAGGTTTTTTTTTTTCAACAAGTCGGTCGTATCCCACCGAGGCAGGATGACCCAAAAAGAAAGAAAATCCCCAAAAAGAAAATACTTTCATCATCATTCAACACTTTCACCTCACCCATACATAATCACTGTCTTTGCAGAGGCGCTCAGATACAACAGCTGAGATAAGTCCCTCCCAGCTGTCGCTATCCCAGACCCCTCCTTTAAAGTGCAGGCATTGTACTTCCCATTTCCAGGACTCAAGTCCAACTAAATCAATTAACTGGTTTCCCTGAATACTTTAACAAAATGTTACCCTGCTCACACTCCAACAGCTCGTCAGGTCCCAAAAGCCATTCGTCTCCATTAACTCCTATCTAACACGCTCACACATGCTTGCTGGAAGTCCAAGCCCCTCGCCCACAAAACCTCCTTTACCCCCTCCCTCCATCCTTTTCGAGGACGACCCCTACCCCGCCTTCCTTCCCCTACAGATTTATACGCTCTCCAAGTCATTCTACTTTGATCCATTCTCTCTAAATGACCAAACCACCTCAACAACCCCTCTTCAGCCCTCTGACTAATACTTTTAGTAACTCCGCCTCGGTCAGATGACCAAAAGCTCCAATGGCGGGTCATCATCTGACTAAGACCCGCATCAGGAAACACCTGTCTGGTGTCCTGACGAACCTACCCTAACCTAACCTCCTCCTAATTTCCACACTCCGAATTTCCTGAATAATATTTACACCACACATTGCCCTTAGACAGAACATCTCCACTGCCTCCAGCCACCTCCTCGCTGCAGTATTTGCAACCCATGCTTCACACCCATATAAGAGTGTTGGTACCACTATACTTTTGTACATTCCCTTCTTTGCCTCCATGGATAACGTTTTTTTGTCTCCACAGATACCACTCACCTTTTTTCCTTCATCAATTCTATGGTTAACCTCATCCTTCATAAACCCATCCGCTTACAAGTCAACTCCCAAATATCTGACAACATTCACTTCTTCCATAATCCCTCTCTCCAATGTGATATTCAATTTTTCTTTATTTAAATCGTTTGATACCCTCATCACCTTACTCTTATCTATGTTCACTTTCAACTTTCTACCTTTACACACCCTCCCAAACTTGTCCACTAACCTTTGCAACTTTTCTTTAGGATCTCCCATAAGCACAGTATCATCAGCAAAAAGTAACTGTGTCAACTCCCATTTTGCATTTAATTCCCCATAATTTAATCCCACTCCTTTCCCCAACACCCTAGCATTTACTTCTTTTACAACCCCATCTACAAATATATTAAACAACCATGGTGACATTACACAGCCCTGTCTAAGACCTACTTTTACCGGGAAGTAATCTCCCTCTCTCCTACACACCCTAACCTGAGTCTCACTATCCTCATAAAAACTCTTTACAGCATTCAGTAACTTACTACCTATTCAAAAATAAGTTATTAACATATAATGATGTATTGGGGATTTCATATTACCAAGATTTTTATATAGGAAAAATACTTGTATTTGCTCAAAAGAAAGAATGATAATGGAAGAAAAATGATCTATCAAAAAACAAGTAAACTACTGCAATACCAAGTTGAAACACAGGTTACCTGATCTCGTTGACCAGCTCTTTCCAAGTCCTGAATCTCCTTTATTACATCTCGAACATCCTTTAGCACATCTCGATAATCTGAAGACGAATCCATTCTCTGAAAAAATGCATCAGTGCTATCATTGGTATGTACTGTATATACAATATGAATGGGATATGGTTGAAATACATTGTAGAGCACATGTAAAAGTAAACTGTATGATGAGAAATAATCATGGTGGTAAGATGAATTACAAATAAGTTAACCCTTTGACTGTCGGAGACCCCTTTCTGAAACTGTCATTTCATGTCACAAAATATTTGAAAAAAACAAAATTATTTTTTCTTTTCAAAATGTTAAGATTATTTTTCTGATTGTTTAAATCCCCCCAAAAAAATTTTTGCGATCAGTACTTACTGAGATATAGAGTGGTAAAGTTGGAAAAAATGAGCCGCGTATGGCAACAGCGGCGAATGCCACTCACCCAGTAAACTTTGGTTTACTTTCTTTCAGAGGTTTCTTGTTTTTTTCACTATTTTATTTTTTTAAGTAACTTATATGGCCTGTGAGACCAAAGTAAGGTGCAATGTATATATATACACTCATTGTATACAACACAATAATTGCACAAATTAGTATCATTATATTGTTTACAAAACTTGTTTACACCAACCAACAATAAAAAAAATTGTTTATTACTATTGTTCTATAATATATATACACATATATAAAGACTGGACACTTTCCATCAACTGCAATTAGCACTTCAAAGCTCCAAGCTATGTGTGTGTGTGTGTGTGGACATATAAATTTGCTGAGTCAGGGTAAGGCAGCTGTCAAAATGACATATTATACCATTACTCACCACCCCCACACTGCCTGTCAACCTGTCAACACAAAAGGGGACCCATGTCTTCTTCCCCACAACCTCCTTCCTTTCCTTCATACCTACCTTCCTAGCTTCCTTTCTTCCTTCATTCCTTCCTTTCTTTATGCCTTCCTTTCTTACATATTTCCTTCCTTCCTTCCTCTCAACTCTTCCTTCCTGCCTTCCTTTCTTCCTTCCTTTCTTACTTCTTTTTTTCCTTCCTTCCTCTCATCTCTTCCTTCCTTTCTCTCTTTCTTTCTTAATTCCTTCCTTCTTCCTTTAATCCTTCCTTCTTCTTTCCTTCCTTCCTCTCATCTCTTCTTTCCTTCCTCTCATCTCTTGTTTCCTTCCTTCCTCTCATCTCTTCCTTCCTTCCTTACTTTCTTCCTTCCTTCCTTACTTTCTTTCTTCCTTCCTTCTGGTATCCTGGGCATTTCTTTCAGTCACAAACTCCTCAAAACCATGAAATTTATCTTCAGAGACACTTCCATCTGTGTTAGAGCTATCATTGAGGAAGAGAACAGTCCCAGATGCGCCAAGGAGTCAGATAATTCTTACCGCTAGGCATGCTGAACAAGGACTACTGAAATGGCGTTCCCACAATGCACCACTGGCTGCCCGATTTTTTTTATACTGCGCACACTGACCACACAGACCCATTCTCTCACATGTAGGCCTACCAGCTTTCTCCTGCTTGATTTGAGGCTGCTAGAATTTAGGCGTATAGATACGTCCGAAACAGTGGTTCGTAAGACGTATATATACGACCGAAAAAGTCAAAGGGTTAACTCCACAAAATCGTGAAAACAATGTGTAACATGTTTCGAAAAGTGATGTGTATGTGACAGGAGAGAAACCAAAGAGAAAGGCACTATACAGTGGAACCTCGGTTTATGTATGCTCCAGTCTGTATGTAAAACTATAGTGGAACCTCGGTTTTCGCCATTAATTCGTTCCAGAAAGTCTGACGAAAACCAAATTCGACGAAAACTGAAGCAATATTTCCCATAAGAAATAATGTAAATTCAATCCGTTCCAGACACCCAAAAGTATTAACAAAAAATACATTTTATAGAGAATAACTTGTTTTATATACAAAAACAATGAGAAATAAATATAAATGACTAATGAAATAGATAAATGAACATTTAATATCACTTTTACCTTTATTGAAGACTCTTGTTGGCATATTATTTCATTGCAGGTTACATGGGTATTGGAAGTTACAATGTAAATTGAGTGCAAGGAGAGCCACTGACATGCCATGGCATTAGGGGCAGCTTATTCTAGTCCTTAAAAACTAGGTACTTAATATTAGAGAAATTTATTGAGTTTATTCTAGTTAAAAATTATTTTCAAAATTACAATATGATGAAATTTTACTGTTTAAATTATTATATAATGATATTAGATCTTAGATTGTTACAGGTGTTAAGATTCTTGAATGATAATATGGAATTGAGATTATCTTAAGGAAAATAACATTGAGCATTTTTGACATTAACTTATAATATGAGTAGGGGGTAACATAATAGTAACATATTATTAAAAATTGAGATTATCGTATAAGAAAGTAACAATGAGCATTTTTCAAAGTAGTTTATAGCATGATCATTTAGGTTTGGGTGAGTAGGTGGTTTTTGAGTTGAGTCTTAAATTGATTTTCAGACAAGATTATCTTAATATTTACTGGTAATGAATTCCAGATTCTGGGGCCCTTTATGTGCATAGAATTTTTACATAGGTTGATATGAACACGGGGTATATCAAAAAGTGATCTGTGTCGTGTGTTGTGGTCATGGGTCCTATTAAAGTTGGTGAGGAGAGTTTTGAGCAGAGGGTTTATATTAGAGTGTAAAGTTTTATATATGTAGTAGGCACAAGAGTAAGTATGAATGTTCTTTACGGTGAGTAGTTTGAGACTTTTGAATATTGGTGGAGTATGCTGTCTAGAGTGGGAATTTGTTATCATTCTGACTGCGGCCTTTTGTTGTGTTATGAGTGGTCTAAGGTGATTTAACGTTGTTGATCCCCATGCACAGATTCCATAGGTGAGATACGGGTAGATAAGTGAATGATAGAGTGCAAGGAGAGCTGATTGAGGTACATAATAGCGTATCTTTGATAATATGCCTACTGTCTTCGAGATTTTCTTGGAAATTTGTTGTATATGTGTTTGGAATTTAAGGCTACTGTCAAGGTGGATTCCTAGGAATTTTCCCTCTGTGAGTCTTGTGATGGGTGTACCATTAAGTGTTATGTTAAGTGGAACATTTGTGACTTTGCTTCCAAACTGTATGAAGTAGGTCTTGTCAGTATTGAGAGTAAGCTTGTTAGTCGTCATCCATGTTGATATTTTCTGTAATTCGGCATTAACAGTGTTGGCCAGTATAACTGGATTTGGGTGAGAGAAGACATATGTTGTGTCATCTGCAAATAAAATGGGTTTGAGTAGTTGTGATGCATTCGGTAGGTCATTTATGTAAATGAGGAATAGGAGTGGCCCCAGGACACTTCCTTGAGGGACTCCGATTGTAATTGGTTGTGTGGAAGAGTTCTCTCCATTTGTGTACACGTATTGGCTTCTGTTGGTGAGGTATGATTTTAGGTAGTTGAGTGGGTGCCCCCTTATACCATAGTGTGCTAATTTTGTGAGCAGTAAATCATGGTCGACTGTATCAAAAGCTTTGCGGAGATCAATGAAGATTCCCAGTGGGACTTCTTTTTCTCAAGTGCTGTATATATTAACTCCAACATGTGTGTAATAGCATCGTTTGTGCTCTTGTTTGTCCTGAATCCAAATTGACAGGGGTTGAGTACATTGTGTGAGACGAGGTAGGAATAGATTTGTCTATGAATTAATTTTTCGAAGATTTTAGAAAGCAATGGTAAATTAGAAATTGGTCTATAATTATTCAGGTCTGTTTGATCACCTCCTTTGTGGATCGGGGTGACCCTAGCTATTTTGAGAATTGATGGAAAGGTAGAGGCTTCAATGGATTTATTGAATAGTGTTGCTATGATTGGTGACAGTACCTGTGAAGCTTTTTTGTACATAAAAGTTGGTAGGCTGTTTATGTCTCCTGCCTTGCCTTGGGAGGGAAGAGGGAGGAGGAGAGGTTATTGGTTGGAAGGGGAATCCCCCTCCATAAGGACTTCAGGTACCAAGTCCCTATCCGGGGTTACTGCCCTTCTTTGTCTTTTACTGGCACTGGACCCCGGTCGCACAAAAAATCTGTCCAGAGAGGTCTGTTTCTGGCGTCTCTTTAAGATTTGCCTAAAATGGAACAAGGCATTGTCATTGAACATGTTGCAGACATGGCTTGCAACAGCTTTGTTAGGGTGATATTTCTCCACAAAACTTTGCAACTCACTCCGCTTTGCACACGTCCTTAATCACTGAAGAAAGCACATTCTTCCCTCTCTTTTCCTCCTCCTCTGAAGCAATTACTTCAGCTGCAGTCTGTTGCTATTCCAGTTGAAGGTCTTGCAGCTCTTCAGTGGTTAGCTCTTCCCTGTGGTCGTCCACCAACTCTACCACTTTCAAACTTTGTTACGAGTTCTTTCTTGAATTTTATCGTGTTTCTCGCCTTCTTTATCAAAGGGCTGGGACTCGGGACTTTCTTTGGCCCCATGGTGGCTTATTTAGCAGTCGCACTCAATAAACAAGCACAAAAAACAATGGATTATTACAAAATGTTTCGGATGAACACGCAGGGTAATGCTCACTTGACGAGAAACAAAGCCAGACTGACTCAGAACACGTGTGATGCTTTGTGTGGATGCGGGCAGGCGAACACGTTTGGTATGGCGGACCGACGAAAACCGAGGTGATGAACGAAAACTGGGACAAAATTTTGATGAAAAAACTCGTCGAAAAACGAATTCAATGAAAACCAGGGCAAACAAAAACCGAGGTTCCACTGTATAGTTATTCTTTATAAAATGCATTTTTTTTTTAATATTTCCCATAAGAAATAATGTAAATCCAATTAATCCGTTCCAGATACCAAAAAAAATTAAAAAAATTTTTTTATAGAGAATAACTATAGTTTTACATACAAACTAGGGCATTCGAAAACCGAGGTTTCACTGTATATGTGAAAAGATGAGATGGTAAGATCATGGTTTGAAAAAGAGCAAAAATATGAAAGCTTTATAAAAGTGTATGAAAATATACATAAATACTATCAGAGTAAGACCTAATCTAATCATTGACCATATCCCATCATGGCAGGGTGATCCAAAGATGTTGAAAACATATTACTTTTTCTTAGTTTTGGGTTACTAAATACATAGGAATTTCTAACTAACCCATTCATTGCCTCTGATATTTGAAGTGCCTTCAACATCATGCATGGGTTTTTAGGGAAAGATTCTAACCCACTTTTTCTATGTGGATACCTGGAGAGTTTACCTGGAGAGAGTTCCAGGGGTCAACGCCCTCGTGGCCCGGTCTGTGACCAGGCCTCATGGTGGATCAGGGCCTGATCAACCAGGCTGTTACTGCTGGCCGCACGCAGTCCAACGTACAAGCGGCCAGCAGAAACAGCCTGGTTGATCAGGCCCTGATCCACCATGAGACCTGGTCACAGACCGGGCCGCAGGGGCGTTGACCCCTGGAACTCTCTCCAGGTATCCACACAGAAAAAGTGGGTTAGAATCTTTTCCTAAAAACCCATGCATGATGTTGAAGGCACTTCAAATATCAGAGGCAATGAATGGGTTACTTAGAAATTCCCATGTAATTAGTAACCCAAAACTAAGAAAAAGTAATATGTTTTCAACATCTTTGGGTCACCCTGCCATGATGGGATATGGTCAATGATTAGAAATAAACAATAAGCTATCTGTTATAATTAAAGTTAATTTTGTCCTAAAAGAGACTATTTTAGAAGTGAAAAACTTCGGATTTAATCTTGATGGCTGTCAATGGTATGTTGACACCAACAAGATGTGGATAAAGAAACATGTCTTGAACTATACATAAATGTCCTTATCCACATAAGTATAACAACACATTCTTTAGATGAAATATTTTCATAACTGAAACATATCATGATGATGGATAAATATAAACATTAGGTTGCATAATTACAGAAAGTCTAATTTGATGTTAATTATATACATCACCCAAATGGTAGGTGTTTTAAGAAGGAACCGCTAATATTTAAATAAGTCTCTTTCCAGTTAATGGCTGATAAGTTTCACAGGTATGCTTGTGACAAACTTGAAACATTCAAACACTGTGAACGAAGCCAAAGAACTGCATAGGTATGAATAAAATAAATGCCTCTATTTTCCAAGTACAATATACAGTGATGAAGTAATGACCAAGTATATCGGTGACCAGTATACTGCTGCCAAGAGTAATATTTTTTTATTTTAAACTCAATAACTGTTTCCCAACAAGCAGGAAGACCTAAACAAAGAAACACATTCACTCAATTACCATCTTTCCAGAAATCTCTGAATAAAATGCTTGGAATTTTAAACATTAACAAACAAATATTGTCAGTTACCAAGAAGCTGAAATAAATTTTAATAAATACCCAATTTATTGGATTTGAATTCCAGAGGCTGGAAGTAGTTCCTAAACTCTGAAGGAGGTGGGGATGTTAAGTTGGGAGGGTCATTTGAACTGTGATGTCTACACACTTATAGCAAGGCAGCTAATAGGTGAATAATGGTGAATGTAAGGCCTTCTTTAGGTCACCCTACCTGAGTGGGAAATGGCCATGTAATAAAAAAATATACCATAAACTAAAGCGAAGAAGTATTCACTCACAATTACTGCCTCAGTGGTGTGTACTCGAGAAATGTGTGCATTAAGACTTCCAGCACGCTTAAACACACAAGGGCACTCTTCACATATAAACAACTCTTCAACAGATATATCAACAGGATGTACACGTTTTATGTGGCAGCGTAAATTACCTGCAGAATAAAATAGAGTAAATATATGACAACCATAATGTGGAAGAGTGCTTTAAAAATACAAAAATTCATTGACATGTACATGTTTTGAATACTGGGCTTCTAAGAATAAAGGAAAAGAAAGTAGTATCTGTAGACTCATCATAAGTGCAGATCATTTGTTATAAATCCTCTTTTTATGTTATACCCGCTGTAATTCATTTAGCACATATCATTACCTATAGGTTATGCTGTTACAGTCTCAAGCCCTGAGATACATTGTACCAAAGGTGAATTCCAATTTTCCTGTCCAGGAAACCAAATTTTATCCTAAATTCCCCAATTTGGATGAAACCTACTTTTTATCACATCCTTTCATAAATTTTGTAAGTACAGAATGTATAGTATGTACCTGTATACAGGAAAGGATAAACTGTGAACCTACTTCTTTGTACAAATTCTTTGTTGCAGAAATCACATTTGTAGTCCTTCCGTCCAGTGTGTATATCCATATGAATAAGCATGGAGATTTTTTGGTTAAAAGCCCGGTCACAGCCAGGAAAGGTGCACTGAAAAATGTAACAGTATAAAAAAATATGGTTCTCAAATCTGAATTAAAAAGCATAAACAAGGACCCCAAGCAGGTGATCACTGAACTAGGAAATAGTTGCAATAATCAAACTTGAAATTTCACAATAAACAAAGGCAGGAATAATGTAGGCAACCAATAACCCACAAAGTGCACTTAACCTACTCACTGTACCATACACTTAACAGGTTTTAGAAGTTCTACTTTCTCAGCCTGGTCTATGATAAGTTTTCTGGTAACTGCCTCATTAGATAGGCTGTTGCTACTTACTGCATATAGTCCCTATGCAACCTGGTTGATCTTGCACTTCCTATCAATGCAAACTAAGTTTTCACCCTAAAAATGTACAGTAACACTAAGTAGAAATAATATGGGAATAAACTGGCCGCCCACTGAGAGTAGGTCTCTCACCTTTCCATTGTCTCTCAGGCATTCATAGTTTAAAACTGAGTATACTTGTACTAAATTTACAAGTACAGCCTCTCCTCACTTAGTGATGTACTTATTTACCGACGCATTGGACTTACAACAGGCTCTCTGACCAGTATGCATACCTAAATACTAATGTATATTAGAGCTGATTTCGTCTATTGTTTCAATATACAGTAAACTACTGTATAAACATTTAAAAATATACCAGAAATGTTATAAATGGTACAAAGGTGACATTAAAATAATATCAAAGATGGTTGACACAAACACACCACCATTTTAGTATGCTTCTCACTTAGCAACGAATTCATTTACCAGTGCGATCTAAGAAATGGAACTCCATCGTTAAGTGAGGAGAGGCTGTAGTTTGAATCCAAGCTATTCCTCCTCCTCTATATTTTAACATTCATGATACTGTAGTGCCCTAGGTAGTAGGTTGGTAGACAGCAACCGCCCAGGGAGGTACTACCGTCCTGCCAAGTGAGTGTAAAACGAAAGTCTTTACGTAATTGTTTTCCATGATGGTAGGATTGCTGGTGTCTTTTTTCAGTCTCATAAACATGCAAGATTTCAGGTACGTCTTGCTACTTCTATTTACATTTAGGTCACACTACACATGCATGTACAAGCATATATATACACACCCCTCTGGGTTTTCTTCTATTTTCTTACTAGTTCTTGTTTATTTCCTCATATCTCCATGGGGAAGTGGAACAGAATTCTTCCTCTGTAAGTCATGCGTGTCACAAGAGGCTACTAAAATGCCGGGAGCAAGGGGCTAGTAACCCCATCTCTTTATATATTACTAAATTTAAAAGGAGAAACTTTCGTTTTTCCTTTTGGGCCACCCTGCCTTGGTGGGATACGGCTGGTTTGTTGAAAGAAGAAGATACTGTAGTGGAAAATAATGAATACAGAGAGATGGCCTCTAAAAGACAAAGTGAGCCCAAATATGAACAAAATTTATTGTAATGACAGAATTTAGTAATATTCACAAAAAAATTCAAGGGGACCTTTAATGCCCATGAACATGGGTTCAGCTATATAAGATTCTTAATTAGCTACTACAAGAAAACTTATTAAAAAAATAGCATCAAAATTTTTAATGAAATGCATACAAGAGCAAAAATGTCTGCAAGGAAAAAATTATGTCAAGAACATACCTTAAAGGGTCTTTCCCCGGTGTGTATCAAAATATGTCTTTTCAACTGTGAAGGTTTGATGAAATTTTTACCACACTCTGGACATTTGTTCTCAAATTTTGAAGGATCCACATATCTTCTAGGTTTCGTTGTTGTAATTTTCCTTACCTATCAAAATTAAAATCTCAGTTATTAAGAAGTAACGAAAAATACATACAGAGGTGCTCAGATACAACAGTTCAGATGTCACTCCAAACAGCAAATATCCTAAACCCCTCCTTTAAAGTGCAGGCATTGTACTTCCCACCTCGACTCAAGTTCGGCTAACCTGTTTCCCTGAATCCCCTCACAAAATATTACCTTGCTCACACTCCAATAGCTTGTCAAGTCCCAAAAACCATTTGTCTCCATTCACTCATGTCTAACACGATCACACATGCCTGCTGTGTTCATTTATTTATTTTTACTTATTTATTTATTTTCAACACACAGGCCATCTCCCACCAATGTAGAGATTCAAAAAATGAAACACATTCAGCACATCTGTTTAATAGCTGTCTTGCTAGAAGTGTGCAAACATCACAACTCAAAATGACCCTCCAGTACTGTAACATCTTCACCCCTCCTTCAGAGGGCAGGCACTGTACTTTCCACCTCCAGTACTGCAACATCCCCACCCCTCCTTCAGAGGGCAGGCACTGTACTTCCCACCTTCAGTACTGAAACATCCCCACCTGTCCTTCCTATGCTCACCCACCTCCAGGATTCAAGTCCTGGAGGGGGGTGAGCATATTTTTAAAAATTAAAAACTACAGTGGAACCTCTGGTCACAAACGCTTCCGAACACAAACAAATCAGTTCACGACCAAAAACTTTGCCAAATTTTTGCATCTGGTCACGAACACATAATCGAGTGCCGAACAAACACAGCTGAACCAATTTTCACATTCCACGCCATTTTTTTCGCACACGCCAATTTTCCCCACCTCCTATAATTATGACTGTGATAAATTTGGATTAGCAATGTTTTATCAGCAAGTACTGTAGTGCCAAAACAGCAGTGTCAGTACCCGGCTAGAGCTTGCCATATATGATTTTTGGTAAATATTTTTTTCTCAGTTGTTTGTTGGGCTATCTTATTGAAACATGGGCAATGTATAATGGAAATATGCTTCTTAACGTACACCAAAAATAAAAGCAATCGGACAATAAATAACGGAGTTAACTGCTCAGCCGTTAGACGCCCCTTAAAACTCTTAATACAGTGGACCCCCGAGTTTCGTAAACCCCGGAAATTGTACATTTATGTAAGTATAATATTGTAAGTGCTTGTGGAAAAGTATTTTTGGGGGTCTGAAATAGACTAACCTACGTGACATTTTTTCTTAAGGGGGTAAATTCGTTCGGTAATGGCACTTGAGCAGACTTCAGGAGTGAAGTTTTTACGAAACTCGGGAGTCCACTGTACTCATGCAATGTTAGTTTTCTCTGTTGTTCAAGGTTTTTACATTTAGTTTACTATTACACTGTACATTCTGTGGTATAATTAACTATTTTTGTGCTTAAAAATCTTAAAAAAGCAATATTTACATACAGTTCGTCGGGGTCTAGAACGTATGAATCGTATTTACATACAATCCAATGGAGAAATTAGGTTCGGGTCACGACCAAATCGGGTCACGACTAGAGTTTTGGAATAAATTATGGTCGTCACCAGAGGTTCCACTGTATTTTCTGTGTAAGGTTTGATAAGGAACTAGGAATAATTCCTATAAAATTTACCTCCTAAACAATAAATTTTAAGAGCAACCTACTGCTTTTATCTGTTGGCCTCCTTCTACCTTCCCTTAGCCAGGCAACCACTTCTCATTTCAAAAATAGCTGGGTAGACAAGATGTAAACCAACTAAGAGGGTGGTACAGCATCACCAAAAGAATTAGTAAGCATGGCTGGAACTACAACACATCAAATGCCCTAGCATGCTGCATGGACAATTGAGTAATTCAAATTTCTTGTACCGTTTTCCTTCAGGATTCACCCATTTTGTCATTTGTGATACCAAAGCACTGCACAGTATAAACCAAGTTAAAATAGATATGTTATACATGGGTTTCCAGCACATAAATGAAAAATCCCATATTGTGGAACAGCTTTACTTAAACTAATATAGTGCCCCAATTATGGAAGAATGCAATAATCTCTCTCACTTGTTTCTATTTTCCTGAATTCTATCAAATTTTGAAAAGATTTGGAATATGAAATGATCTTCAAAATTGTGATTTTTATCAATGAGGGAAAAATTTGGAAATTCTTCCACTTTGAATTTTATTTATCAGATAAGAGAGAATGCTTTCTAAAATTTTGAATTTAGAATTATCAAAAGAATATTGGAATTTTCCAAATGGGAATAAAAATAAAAGTTAATTTGACCAAATTTCTCAAAATTAGAATTGTTTACATAGAATAAAAGAAAGGACTCTTATTACATTTATTTGAAAATTTCTTAAAGTTAAACACATTATTTTGAATAATCGAACGTCTCCCACCAAGGCAGGGTGACCCAAAAAGAAAGAAAATCCCCAAAAAGAAAATACTTTCATCATCATTCAACACTTTCACCACGCTCATACATAATCACTGTCTTTGCAGAGGCGCTCAGATACGAGAGCTGAGAATAGTCCCTCCCAGCTGTCACTATTGTATAATGCATACAGTACTAAAGATGAACTCTAGCACAAAAAAAAAAAAAAAAAAAAAGTGGAATATTTTATTCCTTCATTTCAACAAAATAAATATAAGGATCACATCCATTACCTTTCTATGAACTTTCATGTGATGGCTGAGCATAGCATGATTAGTGAATTTTGCCTTACACTCTCGGCATTCTAAACTTGCCCTTTTCCGCTCCACCACTCGGTCCAGGCCCTCTCTGTGGCGCTGGTAATGTGGCTCAAGCTGACTCTTTAAATACAAATAATTTCATTATTAATTATGAATAAATTAATTATGAAAGCAAATTAATACACTGATCATTGAAGGTGATCGAAGGATGTATTCCTTATCAACACTGCCCACCTCTACTGCTCGACTCTTTGAATTTAAGAGTATAACTATAACAAACCGCTACCAGGCAAAGAAAATAGTACAGTGGTACATTGTTCACAACCAATTCTATTAATTTTCACAACCAATACTATACATTATATGTTACCAAAGCAAAAACTGAATCACATATTTTTAAGAATCTAAAGCCCTACAACAAGGAAATTAGAAAATGCAATCTAGCATAAGAGAATACATGTACCAAGTAAGAAATCTGGTAAAATAAAAATATCCATCAATTTTTTTTTTTAACACACTGGCTGTCTCCCACCAAGGTAGGGCAACCTGAAAAAGAAACCTTTTTTATATTTAGTACTGTATACAGGAGAAGGGGTTACTAGTCTCTTTCTCCCAGCATTTTAGTTGCCTTTTACGAGTTTTAATCATCATAAGGAAATGATAAACCTTCAGGGGTTAATCAGCACCTGGAAAATGGGAGGGAATCAGGTTTGATCCAAAGGTGAAAATCATGTTCAATTTATTGAATCAAGAGCCTCTCACCAGCAACAAGGAACCTCCCTTGAGGGGACTTGCTAAATTAACTGTATACAACATGAGCTTTCTGAATATTGTTATTTTACACAGTTGTATTTTGACAATTTTTTTTTTTGTACACAACTTTTTTGGTGACTATGAAATGCTCATTTTTTGGGGGGTAATATGAATAACAGCAGGTACACTGATTTTTTTTTCTATTTGCTATTGTATTAAATGCATTTTTGGGAGTGATTCTTTGGTGGCCTCATACTTCTTTTAGGAAAAAATTGGTCAAGAAATATAGTCTATTTTCATTTTTTGGAAAATGATAAGAGCCTTTACAAGAAGCTGCTGTGTGGGAAACAGATGATTGCTTATATTGCTTATAAAGCTACTTTTCTAATGTATCCTTGGTCTTTAATTGAAACTGTGATGCAAGTGCTCACCGAGGGATTACTATATAGGTGATGGATCACCACACTTGAGCACCTAAACCTCATGGTTAAGGGGTACTGGTGTAGGGATGCAGCCTGGCTGAACCAAGTTTGTGTTCACACCATAATTTGTTTACACAAAACTATTCCATATGCAGTAAACAATTCAGCATTCTGAATCAAAAGTTCTTATACAATACCAGTTCACATATAATAATTCCTCTCAGGTTTTAACCCTTTGAGGGTCGGTCCCGTACTAGTACGTCATTGAAGCCAGGGTCGGTCACGTACTAGTACGCGTAAATTCTAGCGCCTTCAAATCGAGCGGGAGAAAGCTGATAGGCCTCAATGTGAGAGAATGGGTCTGCGCGGTCAGTGTGCGCAGTAGGAAAAAAATCGTGGAGCCAGTGGTGCATTGTGGGAACACCATTTCAGTACCTCTTGCTCACCATGCCTCGCGGTAAGAAACACCTCACTCCTCGGCAAATTGGGACTCTTTTGTTCCCAAGTGACAGTTCAAACACAGATGGAAGTGTCAGTGAAGATGACTTCCAGGGTTTTGGCGAGTTTGTGACCGAAAATAATGAACCTAATACCGGTAATAGTGAGGAAAACCCCGACGACCCACAACCTTCCACCTCCGGTGCTATGGCGTCTTGTTCACGTTCACTTGTACCAGAACGAAGGAGGAAATTGTTATTTACTCATATCCAGGACTCAGATGTGAGCAATGGTGATGATAGTGATAGTGAATATGAACTCCAAGCTCTTCAAAACAGTTCCAGTAGCGAGAGTGAAGTGGAATATTCTCCAGTGAAGCGTCAGTATATACGACGGTATATGCGCTCTGGAAGTGTGCCATATGCTGTTCCAAGGGTAAGGAGTACATCTCGGAGTACATCCCGTGGGCATACAACCGGAAGTGATAGTGAAAATGAAGGTGATATTGTTACAATGGGGATGAAAAATGTACATGCGTTATCAGATGGTGGTGGTGGCGGTGCCAGCCATCAGGCACCAGCAGTGGGCCATGCTGCTACCCACGCCGCTGCGTCAGCCTCACCCACCCACCCACCACAACCTCCACAACCACCACAACCTCCACAACCTCCACAACCACCTGTCAATATCCAGTACCCACCAGCAGACCACACCTGGGATTGGCAGGAAGCTGAGAACTTTGTTCCCAATCCCCATCTCTTTGATGAAAGTCAAAGTGGACTACGGCCATCTTGTCCACTTGGGAACAATGCCACTGAACTGGAATATTTCCAGTTATTCTTTGACGAACCCCTGATGGAAATTATTGTCAGGGAAAGCAACAGATACTTCGATTACACAATGGCAAACACGATTCTTTCACCAGGATCACGTCTACACCAGTGGAAGGAGACAACTGTGGCTGAGATGTATCTTTTGTTTGCCACAATAATGCTTATGCCACATGTTTATAAACACAGTGTCAAATCACACTGGTCGACAGACCGCCTCATTGCAACCCCATCTTTTAGTGAAATAATACCAGTGAATCGATTTGTGCTACTGCTGAGGATGCTACACTTCTCAGACAAAACCAGGCCTGACAGAAACGACAGGTTATATAAGATTAGAAATGTGTTTATGTATCTGAAACAGAAATTCAATATGTATTTTTATCCCTTCAGGAAGCTTGTTATTGATGAGTCTTTGATTTTGTTCAAAGGTAGACTGTCGTTCAAGCAGTATATACCAAGCAAGAGGAAACGCTTTGGTATAAAGTTGTTTGTACTTTGTGATTGCTACAGTGGTCTTGTATTGGACATTATTGTGTACACTGGAAGCAATACATTGCAAAATACCAGGAAGTTACTGGGTATCTCTGGTGATGTGGTTAGAACAATGATGGAACCATATCTTGGTAAGGGGCATATATTATATACTGATAACTGGTACACAAGCCCTTTACTCAGTGATTTTTGCAGTGAACATGACAGATGTGTGCGGTACAGTGCGTGCAAATCGTAAACATATGCCTAGGTTCAATGCTGGCACTCGTAGAGGTGAGGTGCAGGCGTTTGCTGCCAATGACATCATGGCATTTCGGTGGCATGACAAACGAGATGTCACACTGTTGTCATCAGTCCACCAGAACGAAATGACAGACACTGGCAGGGTGAGTAGAGAGACCGATGAACCCATCCTAAAACCTGCAGCTGTGATCGACTACACTCTCAATATGCGTTCAGTGGACAAATGTGACATGCAAATTGGGTTTGCTGATTGTGTTCGCAAGAGTTATAAGTGGTACATAAAACTCTTTTTTCATCTTGTGGACATTTCCATGTTTAATGCTTATAATGTGTATAAGTTGAAGACCAGAAACAAACCACCATATGGTCAGTTTTGTTTGTCTGTCATCAGACAAATATTATTCAAGTACCAACTAACAACACCTGCAATAGAACAACGCCTGCGAACTGATCAACAACTACCCTCTCGTCTGAGGCCTGGTGAACACTTCCTAACAAAACTACCTGCTACTGCTTGCAAGAAAAGGCTCAGAAGAGGTGTTTTGTCTGTGCACATACAAAAAAACGCCCACAAGAACGCAGAGACACTCGTTTCATGTGTGTGGAATGTAAAACACCTCTGTGCATGGAACCATGTTTCAGAGACTTCCACAAGCTGCAGAACTTCTAGAAGCATGTCCAGTGGCTGTATATATGTATATATATGATAGACAAATAATAATAAACAACATTGTATATTGATCGTGTGTGTAAACATTTTTTGTAAACAATATAATGACAACAGTGTTTGTGGAGCTATTGTGTATTGTACAACGAGTGAATATATACCAAATAGTGCTCATATTGGTCTCACAGGCCACAAAAGTTACTTGGAAAAAGAAAAAAAGAAAATCGAAAGAAAAAAGTAGAAAAAAAACAAAATAAATAATTACCGGGTGATCGGAAGTCGGCGATGTTGCCGACAGCGGTTCAATTTCAGTGAACTTCACGCCTTCATATCTCGGTAAGTATTGATCGCAAAAATTTTTTGTTTAGCTATTTAGATTTAGAAAAAAAAAAACTATCATTTCATAAGAATTTTTTTTTTTTTTTTCTAATATTTTCCGACCCTGAGAACGAGTTTCGGAAAGGGCCTGTCGACCCTCAAAGGGTTAAAAAAAAAAAAAAGTTACTGACTCCACCTACTTACCACAGATACAAACTCTTCTTGACATATTTCACATGTGACTGATTCATCTAACTCATGAAGTGTGAGATGGGCCCTAAATGAAGCAAGCCGGCGATAGGTTTTACCACATTCCGGGCATGATAATTTGTCAGTAGCATGTAAAGCCTCATGAAGGGTCAAGTTTTTCTGTGGAAAAAAAATAAAAAATATACTTGTAAGTAAATGGTATAAAATACCGACACAATGGAAAAAAATAAACACATAAGCAGTATAATATGATCCTTTATTGACAACGTTTCACCCACACAGTGGGCTTTATCAAGTCACAAACAGATCTGTTTGTGACTTGATAAAGCCCACTGTGTGGAAAATCGTTGTCAATAAAGGATCACATTATACTGATTATGTGTTTATTTTTCCAAAAATATACAGTGGACCCCCGAGTTTCGTAAAAACTTCACTCCTGAAGTCTGCTCAAGTGCCATTACCGAACGAATTTACCCCCTTAAGAAAAAATGTCACGTAGGTTAGTCTATTTCAGACCCCCAAAAATACTTTTCCACAAGCACTTACAATATTATACTTACATAAATGTACGATTTCCGGGGTTTACGAAACTCGGGGGTCCACTGTACTTGATATGAAAATATAAGAAAAGCATTTAATGCCAAGAGACACAATCAATGTATCTCCAAACTGACAGGAAAACAAGCAAAATATTGCAGAAGTGAATTTAACTTGCAAAAAAATGAAGAAATAAGGTATGTAGTTTTAAACAGTAATTAAAATAACTGAGATAACATATTGGACAATTTGATATTATTTATAGTAATATTTTGCCATACTGAACCCCAAGTTGATATGCAGGGATAATATGCAACAAGTTACAAATACACCACAAATTTTCCAGCACCCTTAGTACTGAAGCCTTGCCAGACCAACAGAGTTCATGTAATATTTCAACAATACAACTATGACCCATTAATTATACACCTCCTTTAACCAAATGCATTCATGTGTGCTCATTTTATGATATATAGAGAGCTCACATTTGTTTAATAGACTGGTCAAGAACCACAGCTTTATGTTTTAGTTAAGGTTGAATTATTAACATTAATTTTCCTGTTAGTTTTTAAACAAATAAATTCATACTTTGTGCATGATCAATCTGTATATTTATTGAGATCTCATATTAATTTGAAGAATGATCAAGAACCAGAGATTTAATACACAGTTGAATGCAATGATGATGGTGATGGTGGTGATGATGGTGGATGATGGTGGTGATGGTGATGATGGTGATGATGGTGGTGATGGTGGTGATGGTGGTGATGATGGTGATGATGGATGATGATGGATGATGATGATGGATGATGATGGATGATGAATGATGATGATGATGGATGATGATGATGATGATGGATGATGATGGATGATGATGATGGATGATGATGATGGATGTTGATGATGGATGATGATGAATGATGATGGATGATGATGATGGATGATGATGGAGATGATTTTTTTTTTTTGACACACTGGCCGTTTCCCACCAAGGCAGGGCGACCCGAAAAAAGAAACCAAAGTGTTTCTACTTTTTACATTTAGTAATTTATACAGGAGAAAGGGTTACTAGTTTCTTCCTAATAATACTAATACAGTCATCCCTTGGTTTTCGATTGTCTCAGTTTTCACCGATTTTGGTTTTTGATCACCTTTTTTGAGGAAAAATTGTCTCAGTTTTCGCCGATGGTACGGAACCTGTACACCAGTGCCGCGCACATACAAAGGCCATAGGCCCGCCACCCACGCACATTGTCACGCAGTCTAGCACTGTTTATGCTTGAGTGAACATCACCCCAGGAGTTCATACAAAACATTTATTAACAATTCATTGTTTTTGGCCCTTGATTATTGTGTGTGACTACTAAATAAGCTACCATGGGCCCAAAGAAAGCTCCTAGTGCCAGTTCTTTGGTAAAGAAAGTGAGGAACACCGTAGAAATGAAGAAAGAAATAATATAAAAATATGATAGTGGTGTACGTATTGCTGAGCTCGCCAGGAAATACAAGAAAAACCCATCAACCATCAGTTCCATTGTGGCGAAGAGAAAAGAAATCACGGAAGCTAATGTTGCGAAAGGGTGAATACGATAACGAAACAGAGATCACAAACAATTAAAAATATGGAGAAATTGTTATTGGTGTGGATAAACCAAAAACTGCTAGCGGGTGATAGTGTTGTGCAATCCATCATATGTGAAAATGCAAGGCAGTTGCATGCCGATCTTGACAAGAAAATGACTGAAACCAGTGTTGATGTTGATGAATTTAAGGCCAGCAAAGGCTGGTTCGAAAACTTCAAGAAGCGAAGTGGCATACACAGTGTTGTAAGGCATGGTGAGGGTGCCAGTTCAGTTAAACATGGGGCTGAAATTTTGTGACTTTAAAGAATATGTAGAGGCAGAAGAATTCCAACCCCAACAAGTGTTTAATTGTGACGAAACAGGCCTCTTTTGGAAGAAAATGCCAAGGAGGACCTACATCACGCAGGAGGAAAAGGCAATGCCAGGACACAAGCCTATGAAAGACAGCCTAACTCTAATGGTGTTCTGGTAACGCTAGTGGGGATTTCAAAGTGAAGCCTGTACTGGTGTATCACTCAGAAAATCCCAGTGTTCAAGAAATACAGTGTTGACAAGAGTAAATTGTGTGTGTTTTGGAAGTCTAATGCTAAGGCATGGGTCACTAGGGAAATTTTCCTGGAATGGTTTAATCAAGTGTTTGGCCCCAGTGTGAAGAAATATCTATTGGACAATAAATTGCCACTTAAGTGCCTCCTGGTAATGGACAATGCTCCTGCTCATCCTCGAGACTTGGAAGACCAAATGTCTAAGAATTTCAACTTTGTAACAGTGAAGTTCTTGCCTCCTAACACCACTCCTCTCATCCAGCCCATGGACCAGCAGGTCATTGCAAACTTCAAAAAACTGTACACCAAAGCAATGTTTCAAAGGTGCTTTGATATGACCAATGACTCTGCATTTACCCTAAGAGAGTTCTGGAAGGATCACTTCAATGTCTTCCATTGCATAGGCCTTATAGATAAAGCTTGGCAGGGAGTGACTTCCAGGACGATGAACTCTGCTTGGAGAAAGTTGTGGCCAGATTGTGTCCCAGAGAGGGATTTTGAAGGGTTTGGGCTGACCCTGAGGAGCCTATGCATTGGGGAATTGCATGGGGTTGGATGTGAGTGGAGAGGATGTGGAAGAGTTGGTGGTGGACCACAATGAAGATCTAACCACTGAAGAGCTGCAAGAGCTTGAGCTGCAACAACATCAAACCACAACTCAGGAAATTGCTTCAGTGGAGGAAGAGAGATGTAAGGTGCCTTCTTCAGAGATTAAGGAGATTTGTGCAATGTGGAGTAGGGTGCATTCATTTGTGGAGGAACATCACTCTGAGAAAGATGTTGCAATCCGTGCTGGCTACTTTTACAATGACAATGCCATGTCCCATTTTAGGGACATTTTAAAGAGCCGCCAGACACAGAGCTCTCTGGACAGATATTTAGTGCCACAGGTGTGCAGTGACTCTCAAGCTGGTCCTAGTGGGATTAAAAGACAAAGAAGGGAAGTGACCCCAGATGAGGACTTGGTACCTAGAGTCCTTATGGAGGGGGATTCCCCTTCCAAAAAATAGGGTCTCTTCCCTCTCCCCTCCTCCCTCTCTTACATCCAGCAACATCAGTCTTCAATAAAGGTAAGTGCCACATAGAGTTCATTCATTTGTGCATGTAAATCTATCTTTAAGGCCCCAAATTTTTTTTTTTTCCAAACTTCTGGGTTTCTGGAATTAATTGATAATTGAATTTCCATTATTTCTTATGGGGAAAATACTTTTGGTTTTCGCCGATTTTGGTTTTAGCTGATCCATCTGGAACGGATTAAAATCGAAAACCAAGGGATGACTGTACTACTACTAATAATTACTTTAAGAAAATGACCATCTCCCACCGAGGGAGGTGACCCAAAAAAGAAGAAACTAAAGTTTTTCTTCCTTTTACATTCAGTAATTTATACAGAAGAAGGGTTACCAGAACATATAAACATCACAAGTCAGATAACTCTCCAAGCAGACACATCCCCATTCCACTTTCAAAAGTAAAGGACTTAGTAAATATACCTTGCTTACATTCCAACTGTACAAGAAATCCCCAAAAACACTGATTTCCATTCATTCCAAACTATTCTTCTCCATTCTTTCTAAATGGCCAAACCTCTTAAACAACCCTTTATCTGTCCTCATAATTACATTATACAGTACCTTATGAAACCCCAGTGTTCTAATTTCTGTTCTCCTAATTCTTTGCATAGTATTCACACCATGAACATTAATATCTATTATATCTCTTATATAGGAGATTTTAGTTAAAATAAAAAATATACAGTACATTTATAAAAAAAGTAAGAAAAGATAAAGACTGATTCTTAGCTTGATTTTCTAACATCTTGGAATCAATCCTATTTTCCTAAAAGAATTACTGTAATTAAGAAAAGGAACCAGTAAAATAAATACGTACACTGGAACCTCGGTTTTCGTTTTTAATTCGTTCCAGAGAGTCTGACGAAAACCAAATTCGACAAAAACTAAAGCAATATTTCCCATAAGAAATAATGTAAATCCAATTAATCCGGTCCAGACAC